>JAODAL010005355.1:0-144658 GCA_025379985.1 Phyllomedusa bahiana | reverse complement strand
TTTGTTGTGTAAAACAATATTTATACATCGCTATCTTCTGATAAATTTTCTGTTTTTCCATGTACAGAGCTGTGTAAAGGAATTGGTACCACTTTGGTGTATATATGAGTTTTTTGCGTGTTTTTAGCACACAGCATCACACACTAAGCCACGCCCTCTTTCATCTCCAAACTACACACCCTTTTTTATTGAAGCCATACCTCATATGTCAAACGAGACGCAGTGGCTAGAAACTGTCTAAAACACATCATAAGTGTGGTATAAAGCATATACTACATTATTTTGGGGACAAATTATGCTGCAATTGTGGCGCAACAACTTTCATGCATCTGGGACTCTTATTTTACTAAGATCACTAACTAGTGAATTTAACCCCTTGCCGACAGTTGACGTGCTCATACGTCAATGTCAGGTAGGGGTTCCCGCAAATGTTCTCACAGGTGGAGCGCGCAAGATCGCGGCATGGAACCAGCGGTATATTACCGCTGGCATCATGCCGCATCCCCCACAGCCGGAGTGAACTCCTGCCGCGGGGGATTAACTCCTCGATGTCGCGACATCGTGGTTGCGACATCGCGGCTGCGGGCAGCAGGAGTGAGCTCCTGCTGCCCGCGATCCCGGCGCAGTACTGGCGCTCAGCGCCGCTACTGGTCTCCTACCAGACAGCCTGGACGCTGAATGACAGCATCCGGGTTGTTTGGTGACGTCACGATGCCCACAATGCATTGTGGGCAGCGTGACTGACAGTTGCCATGGAGACCAGTATACAGTTATGTGTATCGTTCATACAATTCCCCCCTGGGGAAAAGTGTAAAAAGTGTGAAAAAGTAAAAAAAAAGTGTAAAAAAGTAAAACACGGGGGCGTGTCTGGACATGTGAGGTGCACGGACGTGTTTGCAGAGAGTTCCATCCAGGGTCTGATAATTTAACCTCTTCCAGCTTGAAACATGGGCAGCAAGAGAGCGAAAAGGGCTGCTAAAGCCTCCAGAGACGCCACAGGAGAAGAAATTCTTATCTCCAATTACTTCTCTCCGCTATCGGACCTTGTGGAGGACCCGCGGAGTTCCCGCACTCCGAGTGCAGAGGCGCCATCTTGCCCGCCTTCCTCCCAGCGCAGAGGAAAGAAGACATTGCGGGCGGCTCCGGCGCTGATGCCAGCTGACTAAGACGCGGCAGCCACAATTGGACAGCCGTCACTTACTGGCTCTGACCGGCCCTCCAGCAGGGAGAAGCGCTGCTCCACAGCCGCCGCGGGAGCTGCGGGAAAGTGCCGCGCCGACACTTCAACCGGCGTGCTTGGAGCGGGAGATGGAGCGGGACCCGACGGGCTCATGGAGTTCCCACAGTGAATGCCCGCAGAACACAGACACCACGGCACAAGGTGGGTGCGTAGCGCAGCATTGCAACTGCACAAAGCCAGCGGAGGCTCCCGCAGCTGACAGCCACCATCACACCACCGCTGAGAGACAGCTCACCCCTCCGTGCCTTAAAATGGCGGCGACCACCCCTGCTACACCACCCCTGCTTGCAGCAAATCCTGTTGCCGCATCCAGGCAAAACTCCTAAATCAACTTGGCTGCTGAGGACCCAGGCCCTGAGGCTGAGGCCCTACATCAATCCCCCTCTGCTGCGGAGCGCAATACTCCATCACCACTGGAGTTATCACAGAGGGAGACACTTCAGCAACACATGCCAGCCACAGTGGAAGCTGCAGTATTTGCCAAGGACTACGTCCTCACCCCCTCAGGATCCATGGTGACCTCTGGGACAATGCCTCTGATAACTCACTATCACCCACAGCTGCCCTTACTTTCTACTCCCATGGGGGCCCTGACAACACCTACGGGATCCCCCACCAACGCTCCGGGGCCACAGGAGCTTACAGGGAGACCGCACGTCGCGGACTCAATGAATACTGTCACCATAAGCCGCTCTATACAACAGCCAGCTGAGCAGCTCAGCCCGTCATGGCACTCCAATTCAAGCTCCCCCACATGGGGAAGAAGCCCCATTCGCCGTGCCGCCAGACCCTCTGTTCCAGCCGAGACTTCTGCCTACTGCCGGGACAATCCTCAAGTTCTCTCCCAGACAGTAAGCCTCCCCCCGCCGGAGGAGGCGATCCACACTCTTGCGGCCCATTCAGAGCTCCGAGCGCTATTATCGTACTTTTCCTACCAAATTACATGCATCAAATGGCGCTTGACATGCAACATACCTGGAGGCAAGATTTAGCCCCTGTTAAATCTGATATCGTTGTCCTTCAAGAACGGGTCCAAAAGCTAGAAGCTACCCAGACATCCACAAAGACCGAGATTTCAGCCTTGCAGTCTTCTATCACCAAGCAACATGACTGTTATACTTACCTTACCAACCACATAGACAATCTAGAAAACCGCAATAGAAGAAACAACATAAGAGTGCGGGGCCTCCTAGAAACAGTCAAGATGGCAGAACTGATACCAACTTTAATGAAGGTGTTTAATTACATCCGGGCAGGCCAAAGGAACAGTGATTGCCTTTGATGGGGCCCATAGGGCACTCCGACCCCCAAGTCCAGACCCCAATGAACCCTAGGGACATCATCTGTTGCATTCACCGCTTCACTTTAAAAGGAAGAAATAATGCGGAAAGCCCGCATCATGCAAAAAGTGAACTTTGAGGGTACAACACTGCACCTCTTCCCGAACCTCTCCAGAAGAACTCTCCGACTCCGTACAGCGGTCAAACCGCTCCTGACTCTTCTCCAAGCAAGGGGTATCCCCTATAGATGGGGCTTCCCATTCTCGGTCCAGGTCCGTCATAAAGACAAACTTCTTTCCTTCCGATCTCTGGCGGACCTACCAAGTTTCCTCTCAGCTCTGGGCCTCCCTGAGGTCAACCTGCTGGACCTGCCTGCAGCTATGCTGATGGACCCAACCACTCGGTTAGAACCTACTCAGGACCTGCAACCTCGCTTCTTTTGTACCCGGGATCCGAAGTCCAGCGACCCCCGGCGGCCCCAAGAAAGCTTGGAACGCTCTTCCACCTAAGCGACATCCTCACCGCTGATCAGGGGACTGATGCTCCTTAAGTTTGGTTTAAGCTTAATGCTGGAAGTCTCTTTCTTGTTTCTCCCTCTCTCTGTTTCCCTTTGCCTGAGGAAAATTGTTGTCCCCCTTGACTTAATGATTCCCTGATGAGACCAGGGCTCCGAGCATGCCTAGAATTTGGGTTTGCCGTTGTTTTCGTTTTAGTCTCTGTCCCTCTCTCTTCCCTCTGTCCCGATCTCCTTCTTTCTCCCCTAGTTCCTCGCCCTCCCCCCCATTTCCTCCCCTTCTATTTTTTTTTTTCCTTTTCCCCCCTCCATTTTTTTTCTCTCTCTCTTTCCCCTCTTATCTTTCTTTATCTCTCTAATGTACCCAAACATGACTTACAGCTGTGTCAAAGTGTCTTATAGCCATTATGATAATGGGAGACTGTGAAATATATGGTATATAGCTGTGCTGAATGGCTTTTTTCTCTGTCCACGGTTGTGGTATTGGTTCCGCCCCTTTGCTGGGGCGTGACCACCACCCCAACCGTCCAGTTGAGATCTACCCGCCCTGGGACGCCTCTGTCCATGTTACTGTGTCTTACCTCACGTTCAGGTTCATGCTACCTTCTGATAGTAAATTTACCTGCCCCCAAGGTACAATGGCCTGTCTACGTACTGTTGTGGCCTTTGAAGTTTCACTTCTGATTTTTACAGAATCTCGGCCTGATTTTTATAGGCCTGTTTCGTTAACCGCGTTGTTATGGTTAAAATTTGTTTATTTTGATCTTCTCCGGTCAACCTCCGCCCCGCCCCCGGTCTCTCTTCTCGGGCTCACCTTCTTGGGGACTTGCACATTGCCTCCTAATTGCTAACCTTCGAGTAACTTCCCTCAATGTGAAGGGATTTAATGTACCCGAGAAGCGCTCTCAGATCCTTTATAGTCTACATAAACAGAGATCCCATATTGTCTGTTTACAAGAGACCCACCTGTTGAGTTCTCACGCTCAGAACCTCCATAACAGATACTTCCCTGTCTGGTGCCATAGCAGTATCCTCTGCCAAAACGAAACGGGTTCCATTCTCTTTCATAAATCCTTCCCGGGTCCAGATCCTGGAAGTTCACTCTGATGAAGATGCAAGAACTCTCTTTGTCAAATGTAGGGCCACGTGCTCACGATCACAAATATTTACGCCCCTAATACCGGACAGCTCTCGTTTTTCTCCAAATTCTTAGATGACCTTACATGCTTCGCTCAAGGCAAAATCATACTATGTGGCGATTTCAACATCACCCTAAACCCCACACAAGACACCTCTACAGGCTGGTCTTCCCTTCCTTTACGCACACATAATAGGATCCGAAAAATGATTCACAATATGCAGCTTGTGGATGTATGGAGACTGCTGCACCCTGAGGAGCGAGACTACACATTTTTTTCGTTCCCTCACGGCTCTTACAGTCGAATCGATTACATCCTCCCGCACCACTCGCTACTAGCCTCTGTTTGCCGTGCCTCGATCGGAAATATTTACATTCCGACCACCCGCCCCGATTCACTGCGACTTTCGTCTCCCAATAGTAGCAGACCAGTTTTTTTCCTGGAAGCTAAATGAAAACCTCCTTTCGGATTCCCTCTGCCTTTCAGAGCTCACCAGCACGACGGAAATGTATTGCTCTAACACCGCAGACGACCCAAAAACCTCCACTGACCCAATGGGAAGCACTTAAGTGTGTCTTGAGGGGAGTCCTCATTAAACACGGGGCCAGGCTGAAACGAGAGAGATCCGGCAAACTGCAGGCCCTTCTCTCGCGCTTGCACCTTCAGGAGTCCACACATAAAGCCTCCGGTTCTGAAGCCGACTTGAGAGACCTGATGCAAACTCGGCATGAGATACACCGTTTGTTGGATCAGCAACAACAGAGATACCGTCAAATTTGCGCTGGCTCATTTTATGCCTGGAGCAAAAAGCCGGGACGGTTCTTGGCTCGGGCGCTCCGCGAGAGAATGGCCTCCCTATTTATCTCGTCTATTAAGAATGCAAAAGGCCAGTTAGTACACATAACTGAAGAAATACTGAAAGTTTTTAACACCTATTACACGGAACTCTACAATCTGGTTCCTCCCGGGACCGCTTCAGACTTGGAGGCGTATCACAGATCCCTTCGGGCTTATCTCTCACGAACGGCCCTACCTCGCCTTGACCCTCAGTCTCTCGCCTCTCTGGAGGAACCTTATACACTCGAGGAGCTTGGTAGAGCTGTCTCAGCTCTCCCGGCAGGGAAGAGTCCAGGCCCTGACGGGTACACGTCACATTTTTACAAAGCCCTGAAGGACAGTCTGTCAGCCCCCCTTCTTAAGGCGTTTAACACGGTGTCGTCGGGCTCCCACTTTGATCCGGCTTTCCTAAAAGCATTTATCACGGTGATCCCAAAAGAAGGAAAAGACCCAGCTTTGTGCCAGAGCTACAGGCCTTTTTCCCTCATTAATACCGACGCAAAACTTTTTGCCAAGCTCATCGCAATGCGACTCAGCCCTTTGTTAGGCTCTCTCATCCACCTTGATCAGGTCGGATTCGTCCCCTCCAGAGAGGCGAGAGATAATTCTCTGAAGACTTTTTCTCTTATACAACATATTAAGGCCTCTAAAATCCCCTGTGTCCTTTTATCCTTAGACGCTGAAAAGGCTTTCGACCGAGTTGATTGGTCCTTCATGAGGGGGGTACTGGAACGAATCGGATTGGGTCCGGCAATGGATGAACAGGTACTTGCCTCTAAAAAATCCCCACAAGCACAGATTCGAATTAAAAGTCCCCTCTCTTCACCCCGTTTCAGATAGGCAATGGCACCAGACAGGGATGTCCCCTTTCCCCGTTACTCTATGTTTTAGTTATGGAACACCTAATGCAAGCCCTGAGGCTAGATAGCTCCATTTTGGGTTTTCAAGTTGCTAACCACCACATAAAATGCTCAGCATTTGCAGACGACCTGCTTCTATATCTCTCTAATCCCTCAGACTCTCTCCCAGCTGTGCTTCGAACACTGCAAGACTTTGGCTCCCTTAGCAACCACAAGGTAAACATGTCAAAAAGTGTTGTGTTAGGCCTAAATCTACCTGACCACACCTTTAAACGCTTAAATACGGCCTTCCCATTCACATGGACAACAACTTCTTTCACTTACCTGGGTGTTAGAATCCCTGCGAACCCTGAAAAAACGTTCGAACTTAACTTTGTCCCCCTGCTTTCAGCTATTGGCCAAGACCTGTTAAAATGGGATAAAAGGGACTTTTCCTGGATTGGACGCATTAAAAATTGTCAAAATGAATATTCTCCCTCGTCTTTTATATTTATTTCAAACCATCCCCATTCTGCTCCCGAAAAGCTTTTTCACGACCCTACGCACGCTAGTCTCAGAATTTGTGTAGGCGCATAAGCATCCCAGGGTGGCCCGCTCTATACTTACGAGACCTAAAGTGGAGGGAGGGCTTGCTCTCCCTGATTTCCTCCTCTATTATCTGGCCTCCCGTCATGGTGCGCACGTTGAACGCTTTCCACCAAGCCCATTTGAAACTCTGGGCACAGTTAGAGGCGCTGATATATGGAGCACCCATGGCAGCTTTACCCTGGCTGACGCCTAGACACCTGCCAAAGCGGCTGCTAAACAAGGTCCCACTAGTGGCCCGCACTTCGGTTTTGCTCTGCAGAACTTATCCTTCTAAGATGTCCCTATTTAGACCAGGGGGTCAACTCACGCCCATTGTGGGCAACCCTGGAGGCCCGGATCACATAGCACAGGCTATCATGCGTTTGTGGCGCGGGGGGGGGCATCCAACATGGTCTTTGGCAGTGTGCTCTCTCCAGACTCACTGAAACCTTATCACGACCTGATAGGTGACACAGAGCCGCCTGTTTTTTCGAGATTTAGCTATTACCAACTGCAGAATTTTTACTCTACCAATAAAGCTGCGTTAGATCTCCACAGACCGCACTCGACATTCGAGACGTGGTGCTTGAAGGAGTCCCCGGGGAGGCGCACACTCAAGGATATATGGGCTACTGACTCCAACAGATGGGGATAAATTCCCCTTCCAAAAGACTTGGGAGACGGAATTGGGAAGGGAACTCTCAGAGGAAGAATGGGGAAAGACTTTTTTCCTGGCACACAAGTCCTCCATTTCTACCAGGGCCCAAGAACTAAACTACAAATTAATTTCACGTTGGTATAAAGTCCCAGCTCTTCTGCACTCCATCAACTCGGCGGTGTCCATTATATGCTGGCGCTGCAAAGCAGACATGGGAACGCTAACACACATTTGGTGGAGTTGCCCCATTCTCCAACCCTTTTGGAGGAGTGTCCTTGACCTCATTCATGACATAACAGGTCTTAGAATCAGGAATGATCCGGCCTCTTTATTTCTCTTTGACATCCCCCTACCAATCACTTCCCTCAAAACCAATCTCCTGCGGTTCTTGATTCTGGCAGCAAAACTAGTGATTCCCTGTTTATGGCTGTCCACTTCTAGCCCGTCCGTGTCTTCCTGGCTCAGGGAAATCCACACACTGCAAAGTATGGAGGAATTCCATGCTGATTCACTCTCACTAACTACGAAGCACCTGCGGACCTGGGACGAATGGTTCATCTTCTGTCGGACGGATCGGTATCGTTCCGCTGGCTGGGATGCACCTGTGGATGTTCTTGTCAATTAGATGCAGTTGATCTGGGAGTGGACTGTGGGACGGGTGGGGATTGACTGGAGATCCTTTTTTCTTTTTTCTTGTTCTCTTTTTTGGTAGTCCAGAAGTTAGGATTACAACTGTTCAATAGCTATGTCGTGTCAGTTTTTGGTTTGACGCTAAGAAAGAGGTCCTACGTGACCCATGTCTGTAAAATATGCAGTCGCAGCCTTGTTCTACTTGTACCTGAATCATTAGCTGATAATGTTTTGATTATGATATGTCACTGTATCTTTGTTGTTCTATCTTTACAGCTAACATTAGTATGTGCTCTTACTCTGAGAAAATTATCTTATACTTTGTAAAATCGATTGCAGCTTAATTTGTATGTTACTAGAATGTCTTCAAATACTGATTGAAACTGTTTAACTTTCAAAAAAACCTATTTTTTAATTTGAAAAAAAAAAGTAAAACACAAAAAACAAAAATAAAAACATGTACACCGCCTTTTCCCCTTTACAAACGCCAATCGCCCCCAAAAAGATCAAAAATAAATAAAGTACCCATATTCTATAAATCAGTCATGTTAATTAATCCGTACGGTGAACGCCGTAAAAACCCCCCACAAAAAACAGTCACAGAATTGCGATTTTTGTTCATCTCGCAGCATATAAAATGGAGTATAAAGTCCTCAAAAACTCATATCAACATCAAAGTGGAGCCAATTAAAACATCAGTTCATCCCGCAAAAAAAAAGTCCTTACACAGCTCTGTATACGGAAAAATTAAAAAGTTATGGCTATTAGAAGATAGCGATGCATAAATATTGTTTTACACAATAAAAACAGTTTTAAAAAAAAATAAATAAATTGTGCTTCCACATAAAAATAACTATATAAATTGGGTATCACCGTAATCGTCTCAACCCACAGAGTAAAACTAACTTGTCACGGATACTGCACGGTGAACACTATTAAAAATAAAAAACACTGCTAGGATTGCAGTATTTTCTTCACCCTGCCTTCCAAAAAACGGATTTAAAAGCGATCATAAAGTCTTGTCCCCCCAAAAATGATACCAATAAAAACGTCAACTCATCCCACAAAAAAAAATCCCTAAACAGCTCCGTAAACGGAAAAATAAAAAAAGTTATGGCTCTCAGACTGTGGTGATGCAAAAAGGTGTTTTCCTTTTCAAATAAAAGTGTTTTTATTGTGTAAAAGCAGTAAAACATTAAAAAATATACAAATTTGGTATCGCTGTAATCGTATCGACCTGCTGAGTAAAACTAGCTTTTCATTTATACCGCACAGTGAACGCTGTAAAAAATTAAAATAAAAAACACTACCTGGATTGCTGTTTTTTTTACAAAATGCTTCACAAAAACCTGAATAAAAAGTGATCAAAGCATCACATGCACCCCGTAATGGTACTAATAAAAACATCAACTTATCTCGGAAAAAACAAGCCCACAATCAGCTCCGTATGCAAAAAATTAAAAAAAGCTATGGCTGTCAGAATAGGACAACATAAAAACGCAACTTTTTATAAACTCGCATCTATTGTGTAAAAGTAATAAAACATAAAAAACTATATAAAATTTATATCATTGTAATTGTACCGACCCCCATAGTAAAGTTATCCCGTCATTTATCCCGTATGGCGAATACTGTAAAAATGAAGCCCAAAAACAATGGTGGAACTGCGTTTGCCCCCTCCATTTCCATGGCCCAATGCTAAAAAAAAAACTACGGAACACCTGTACGCCAAAAATGCAAAATACACCCTTAGATGCGATCCCTGATGGGTGTTGAATCCAAAATGGGGCAACCTCTGAAAGGTTTCACCTGCTCTGGTACTTTGGGGGCTTTGCAGATGCGACATGGCCCCACCAATATCTGTGCTCCAAAAGCCAAATAACACTCCCTCCCTTGTACACCCTGCCATGCGCCCAAACAGCAGTTTACACCCACATGTAGGGTATTGCCGAACTTGGAAGAAATTGCGTAACACATTTTTGGGGCTTTTTTTTTCCAGGATTCCTTGTAAAAATTAAACATTTTCAGCTAAAATTGCAGATTATTGGAAAAAAAAAATTTTTTTTATTTTCAGAGCCGAACGATAAAAAAAATTTGTGAAACACCTGTGGGGTCGATATACTCACTGCACCTCTGGATATATTCGGTAAGGAGTGTAGTTTCCAATATGGGGTCTTTTCAGGGGTATTTATTAAGTTTTGGAACCTTAGGGTGTCCGCAAACCTGAAATGGCGCCTAAATAAAATCGTAATGAAAATGAGACCCCAGAGTCCAGTAGGTGCTCCTCCTATTCTGGGGCTTGTGGTTGAGCCAAATAGCGCTCTAGGGCCACATATGGGATATCTCTGAAAACAGCAGAATCTGGGGAATCAATATTAAGTTGCATTTCCCTGATCACATTTACCGTATTCTTGTGAATAATGGATAAAAATTGAAAATCTGCAAAAAAAAGTGAAATTTTGAAATTTCACCTCCACTTTGCTTTAATTTCTGTGAAATATCTAAAGGGTCAACAAACTTCTTAAATGCTTTTTTAAATACTTTAAGGGGTGTAGTTTCTTAGATGGGGTCATTTATTGGGGTATCTAACATACAGGCCCCTCAAAGCCACGTCAGAACTGGACTGGTCCCTAAAAAAATCTATTTTGCAAATTTTCTTGAAAATGTGAAAAATTACTACTATATTTCTAAGCCCCTTAATGTGGTACAACAAAAAAAAACATTTAAAAAATGATGCCAACCTACAGTAAACATATGGTAGATGCTAGTTATAAACTATTTTGAGTGGAATAACTATCTGTCTTACACGGAGAAATTTTTGAACTTTGATATTTTTATATTTTTCACAAATAAACAAGGACTTTTTGGACCAAAATATATTACTAACTTAAAGCACAATGTGTCACGAGAAAACAATCTCTGAATCACTTGGTTAGGTAAAAGTGTCAAAAAGTTATTCTCACATAAAGTGACACATGTCAGATTTTAAAACCAGGGCTCTGTCAGGAAGGCCAAAACTGGCTCCGGCAGTAAGGGGTTAAACGAAACTCAGCTCATGTTGTCACAGTTATCTCCGTTCTTTGAGGTAAAAAAAAGAAAAAGTAAGCCAACCTACAAAACTTTCAATTGTTAGAGATAGCTATGTTCTTCCAAAAACTTTTAGGGTCAGGGGCATCAGGGCCGTAACTAGAGAAGCTTGGGCCCCAAAGCAAACTTTTGGATGGGGCCCCCTACACCCTCCCCTCGCCCACCTCCCTGACCACGAACATTTACCAGGACATGTTGTTAGATAATGTAGATAATACAAGGGGCAAATACCTCACCATACTTCTCACTATCATACTGCTACCAAACAAATCCACTATACCAAAACCAACACTACCAATAACGCTACTACATAGGAGCCTGATTATACTGCCAGAACAAGACCACAAATTACCACCACATAGTGACTAAATAATACCCCTACTCTACTATGATCAGTATACAAAGACCAATATTACCGCCATATAGTGACCATATAGTGGTATATACTAGTGTACACAGGCTCTGCAGACTGTATATAACCACCATATAGTGACCATATAGTGGTAGACACCAGTGTACACAGGCTCTGCACACTGTATATAACCACCATATAGTGACCGTTTAGTGGTATATACCAGTGTACACAGGCTCTGCAGATATATGTTATTAAAGTGTAGTTACATCTTGTGACTCACAGGTGACGTTTCTCTGACGAGTCGTTGACTTCCCCTTTTGTTCTGTATTCGGTCCAGACCACCGTGATGACATCTCCCGGCCACTTGTCCCTGGAGATTTAGACACAAATATCTTAGAATCCTGACTTCTCCAGCACATCCCTCCCTGCCCCCTGGCTATATGGGGTCCATTTAGGCAGGCAGGGTTTAGATAGGCTATATGGGGCCCCAGATAGGCCAGGTTTAGGTAGGCAATAGGGTCCTCATATAGGCAGGCAGGGTTTAGGTAGCTATAGGGCCCCATATAGGCAGTCAAGCAGGGTTTAGGTAGAGTATAGGGCCCCATATAGACAGGCAGAGTTTAGGTAGCTATAGGACCCCATATAGATAGGCAGGCAGGGTATAGGGGCCATATAGGTAGGAAGGCAGAGTTTAGGTAGCTATAGGGGCCATATATGTAGGCAGGCAGGGCTTAAGGTAGGCTATAGGGGCCCCATACAGGCAGGCAGGGCATAGGGTAGGCTATAGTGGGCATATATATAGGCAGGGCATAGGGTAGGTTATAGGGGCTATATATAGGCAGACAGGGCTTTGGGGAGGCTATATATAGGCAGGCAGGGCTTTGAGGGCTATATATAGGCAGACAGGGCTATAGGGGCTATATATAGATAGGCAGGGCTTTGGGGGGCTATAGGGGCCAATATATTGGTAGGCAGGGCTATAGGGGTAGATATAGGCAGACAGGGCTATAGGAATCAATATATAGGCAGACAGGGCTATAGGGCTAGATATAGGTAGGTAGGGCTTTTTGGGGAGATAGGGGCCAATATATAGGCAGGCAGGGCTATAGGGGCTAGATATAGGCAGACAGGGTTATAGGGGTCAATATATAGGCAGACAGGGCTATAGGGGATAGATATAGGCAGGCAGGGCTATAGGGGCCAATAGATAGGCAGGCAGGCCTCTAGGGACCAATAAGCAGGCAGGGCTATAGGGGCCAATAGATAGGCAGGCAGGGCTATAGGGGCCAATAGATAGACAGGCAGGGCTGTAGGGGGCCAATAGATAGACAGGTAAGCAGGGCTATAGGGGTCAATATACAGGCAGGGGCCAATAGATAGGCAGGCAGGGCTATAGGGGCCAATAGATAGGCAGGAAGGGCTAAAGGGGCCTATAGATAGGCAGGCAGGGCTATAGGGGCCAATAGATAGACAGGCAGGGGGCTTCATTAATATTAAAAAAATAAGAAATCACTTACTCACCAGTCTCTTGCTCCCTCGATGTAACCGCGTAGCCGGCCGGCCAGTCTGTGCTTGGCGCGGGCCGCGCGATGTTGTGACGTCATCGCGCAGCTCACGTCAGCACTGTGGGCCGGCGCAGGCTGATTAGCAGCGCTGCTCTGCTCTGCTAATACTGGCCAGTCCTGCCTTTGAACGCTCGTGCCGGAGCGCCCGGGCGCTCAGAGGTAGAAAGCGCTGGGCCCCATATGTTCTCTGCCGGCGGGCACAGGAGCTTAACTACCGGGGTAGCGGACACGGTAGCAGCTGCGCCAGGCCCCCTAAGAGCACAGGCCCCGGGACAGCTGCTACGTCTGCTACCCCGGTAGTTACGGAGGGCCGCAATACGACGCATACTCTTCATCAGCGCATACTCCCAAAGCAAGAGGGGGGTGAGGAGGGCCCTGGCTGGCCCTATTCACAAACGGCTAAGAAGAAAACAGTATGTTGTAATTAGTAAAAAAAAAAATTGGCGACGGATTTCCTTAACAATCCTTCACCTCCAGTGACACAACAACCTTTATGGTTACAAAATGATTAAAGGCTACATTCACACTAGGCGTTGCTGTTACTTGCATGTTTCTAGAATACAATATTAACAGTATATAAATACTTGAAGGTATAGAATTTGATTCATATATCTTTCCACAAGACCCCATGCCAGCCTTTTATTAGTTCACAAAGATCCAGATCAGTTTCATACTTTCCACTATCTGTCTTCCTCTCTTTCAGAACCTGCTCTCAAGGGCATTATCCCCCAGTCTATTTTCTGTGGGACAACTCACTACCGTACTATCAAAAGGGTAGTCTCAATTTTTGGGGGGTCAGCTTCAAAAGATCCCACTTCCTTACCCTTTCCATCACGCCCAGCTTGCCACCCTCAAGACTGTACGGCTAGGTCTACACAGCATAGGACAAAAAACTTGTTGAAAACCAAAACCTAAAAACTGCTTTGAACATCAGTTTTTTTGTCCAAAGCAGCTGGGTTTCTGTTTTTTGTTGAGATTTACAGCACTTTTTTATCTGATTTTTTGGACTTTTTTGGGCAGTTTTTAATGCATGCAAAATTAATATACCTTGTTTAAACACCTGGGCAGTTTTTCAGCAGAACCGTCCAAAAACTGTGCCAAAAAACGTCTGCTGGTTTACAAAGACTTCAATAGTAAATTTTCTGCCCTGTTCTGGCGTTTTTTGCAACATGTTTCAATAAATGACCGGAAGCAGAAATGAGCTGAAAAAGACTACAGAATGTTTTTACTATTAATGTCTATGGGATCTGCTTTCAGTCGCTTTTTCAGCGGTTTCAGAAAATACAAAATGCTGAAAAAGCGACCGAAAAGGGGCCGTTCACACGGCTTATTTCGCCGCGGATTGGCGCCGTACTGCGCGCCGGATTTGCGCTGCAGTACGGCGCCAATCCGTCGGAGTAATTACAGTAATCCACCGTTCTCATAGAGAACAGTGGATTCCATCGCTCCTTCCCGCTCGGCGAATCCGCCGGGCAGGGAGAAAGTGACATGCACATTATCCAGGCGCAATACGCGCCGTGGATAATGCAAGTCTATGGGGCCGGCGGACCGCACCCCCGCCCCGCACCCGCCCCTTATTCAAGCCGGAATTGCGGCTTTGAATAAGCCGTGTGAACCGGGGCAAAACGTGTGCAGTGTAGACATAGCCGAACAGCTAGGCCACAATCCAGGCTCTACTATCTAGGCCACACCTCACGCGTACTACTCCAGCTTACTTCAGGCTTCACTACCTAGGGCACCTTTCAAGTCTACTAACCAGGCCAATATACTGGCCTGCTATAAAGCCAGACCTTGGTGAAAAAAATATCGTTTTCCCTCTCCTTTTCTCCCTATTTACTGGGAAAAATAAAAAAACCCATGCAGATTTGTTATCTCTGCATGCATAACACCCATAATTATAAAATGATGACATAATTTATCCTACACGGTGAAAAGCATAAAAAAATAAAAGTACCATATATACTCGAGTATAAGCTGAGTTTTTCAGCACAAAAAATTTGCTGAAAAATCTGTCCTCGGCTTATACTCGAGTCACTGTCAGTGCTCGGGTGCTGCAATGGCCCGGGTGCCGGCAGGGACACTTCAGCTATATGCGACTCCTCAGAGAACGCATATAGTTGAAAGCCGACTCAGTCGACAGCGTCCAGACGCTGCCGTGGCCCGGGCGCTGTCAGCGATCTCTTTACCTGTATGCGACTCCTCTGGGTGTGAATACAGGTGAAGATACCACTGTGGAGCAGAGAGCGAGCGCAGACTTGCAGCTGTCTGGAGTTTTCGGCACAGGCAGCGTACTATGTCATCACGCTGCCTGCGCGGCCTGATGACATCATGCCACCTGTACCAGAAGACGGATCGCATCGGAGCAGCGAGGGAGAGAAGTAAGTACTTGTATTTAAAAAAAACCTGCCTATAACCTGCCTATGGGGGATATTTACCTGCCTATAACCTGCCTGTGGGGACATATACCTGCCTATACATGCCTATAACCTGCCTATGGGGTCATATACCTGCCAATACCTGCCCTTACATGCCTATGGGGACAGATACCTGCCTATAACCTGCCTATGGAGACATATACATGCCTATAACCTGCCTATGAGGACATATACCTGCCTATACCTGCTTATTACCTGCCTATGGGGACATATACCTGCCTATAACCTGCCTATGGGGACATATACCTGCCCATTACCTGCCTATGGGGACATTTACCTGCCTATACATGCCTATACCTGCCTATTGGGGATATATACCTGCCTATAACCTGCCTATGGGGACATATACCTGCCTATATATGCCTATAACTGCCTATGGGGGACATTCAACTGTCTGTACCTGCCTATGGGGGACATTAAACTGCCTATGGGAAACATTAAACTGCCTATACCTGCCTATTTAATTTTATTGGTATCCATTTTTATTTTTGAAATTTACCAGTAGCCGCTGCATTTTCCACCCTAGACTTATACTTGAGTCAATAAGTTTTCCCAGTTTTTTGTGGAAAAAGTAGGTGCCTTGGCTTATACTCCAGTATATACGGTAATTAGTTTTAAGATTGCTGTTTTTTGTTCATCTGCTTCCCAAACAAATTGAATAGACAATAATCAAAAAGTTGCATAAACACTAAAATAGTACTAATGAAAGCCTTCAAAACGTAATCTCCCATACAACTCACTTGAAAAAAATGTTACGGGTCTTGAAATGTGGAGGCAAGCATTTTTTTTTAAGTCTTTTTGCTATGCAAAAGTATACAGACAGTTAAAAAAATACATAAATTTGGTATTGCTGTAATCATACTGACACCGAGAATATCGTTATCGTTTATTTTTTTTCCTTTGAATGTAAAAAAAAAACAATGGTGGAATTATAGTTTTTTTTTTGCATTCCTCCCAAAATGAGTTAGGGGCTGTTTACACGGCAAGTGACAAATACCGGTCGGTTATTCGACTGGTAATTGCACTGTTTTGCGGCCATCCCCACGGCTGTGGGGGGGGGAGGGGCGGCTTTTCTCCGCGATGAGCTGAGAAAAGCCATCCCCCTTCACATTGAGATGCACAGATTCTGTCCGGAAACCGGACGGAAGAATGTGCATACACAATGTTTTGCGGCCGGACCGCGGGCGGAAAAACCGATGGGCGTAAAACCCGTGCAGTGGGGACTGCTGCACAGGTTTTCAAAGAGCCCCGTTCTGCTCATTTTCGGCCGGTTTTTCAGGCGGTCTGCAAAACCGCAAACAGCCTAAAAAACAGGCTGAAAACCCGTGCAGTGGGGACATGCCCTCAGTGTGTTTCACACAGTGCATTTTTTTGTGTTTTTGATACGTCTTTTGGATGTGTTTTTTGTGCAGAAAGGAGCAGCAATTAATGCTGTACATTTCTGCACAAAAAACAAATCCAAAAACGCATAAAAAAACGCACCAAAAATGCAGCATTGTGTGAAATCAATCAGTTATATGTACCTCAGATGGTACGATTTAATTACGATAATCGTTCTGCAAAAAAACAAATCCTCATATATCTATTTTAGCAGAAAAATAAAAAAGTTATGCAATGATGAAAAATACAAAATTGCCTAGTCATTAAGGGGTAAAAATAGGCCAGTGACTAACCGGTTAATAGCAATACCGGGCTGCATTTACAACTCACAATGCTCTAAGCACTAAACCTGAATATGCCGTTATTAAAGGGGTTTTGCCACGATGTAATGTTGACGTGGGATCCTCCACAATAGGTATTTAATCACTTTTCTAATAGATGTGATTACAAAAATTGCTGCCTTACCTGCCCCTTAGTTACTTCAAAGCTTCTATTAGATACGACTGACAAGAGCTGCTGGCTTATCTGATGAAAGGGAGCTGAAGAAGGTTTCAAGGCACCAGGTCGAAATATGTTGTTTTTTGTATACAGAATCCACTAGTTGTAGTGTGATTATCTGAGTAGATCCCTGCTTTATCTGATGACAGGGAACATGAAGAAGCTTTCAAGCTGCTGTGGAGAAAAGGTGCTGTTTTTTGTATACAGAATCCACTAGTTGTAGTTTGATTATTTGAGTGAACATTTCACACGATCCCTTATGCATGGCTCTGTGCTCTGGCTGTGTCTCTTGCTCTCTCAGCTCAGCATGGCTTTGTTTACAATTGCTTCTTAGAAGATAAGGCACGTCCTGGCAAAACCCCTTTAAGTCCTCCCTGACATCTGAGCCCGCACCAGGGCCTGAGGTCAACTACACCTGATACAGTGGCTTCTCTTGTGTCAGATACCGAACAAACCATAAATTGCATAATCAAAGAAACCACCATACAATGACCATATAGTTGTAGATATGTGTACACAGACTCTGCAGACATATATGTGATTACAGTGCAGTTACATACTGTGACGTATCTCTGACGAGTCGTTGACTTTCCCTTTTGTTCTGCATTCAGTCCAGACCGCCATGATGACTTCTCCCGGCCACCACTTGTTCCTGCAGATTTGGACACAAATATCTTAGAATCCTCACTTTTCCAGCACCTCACTCTCTGCCTCTCACCTCTGTACAAACTTCCAAGAGGTGCCAGAGCGGGTACAAGCCATAGATTAGAGGCACAGTTTCCTAGAGAGTAGGGGAGGAACAGAAGATTCACCCCATGTATATTGTGTTACAGCTATGGCCTCTACCCCTCAGAATCATGTTATCAGGTAGACACCCATTAGATAGGTTGGTAGGCCCTAGGTAGGTAGGTTGGTAGATTGGCCCTAGGTAGACAGTAGTTAGGCCCCAGTTAGGTATGCAGCCCCCATGTAGCTAAATAGGCTGTTGCTAGGCCCCAGGTAGCTAGGTAGGCAGTAGGTGGGCCACAGGTAGGCTGTAGGTGGGCCCCAGGTAGCTAGGTAGATAGGCTACAGGTGGGCCCATATAGGTAGGTAAATATGCTATAGGGGGTCCCAAGTATACAGGCGTTAGGTTGGCTATAGGGGCCCTATAAGTAGGCAGGAAGAGTTTCAGGTAGCTATAGGGGCCCATACAGGTAGGCAGGCAGGCAGGGTTTTAGGTAGCTATAGAGGCCCATATAAGTAGGCAGGCAGGGTTTTAGGTGGGTTATAGGAGCCATATAGGTAGGCAGGCAGGGTTTAGGTAGCTATAGTGGGTCATATAGGTAGGCAGGCAGGGTTTTAGGTGGGTTATAAAGGCTATGTAGGTAGGCAGGGTTTAGGTAGGGTATAGGGACCATATAGGTATGTAGGTAGGCAGGGTTTTAGGTGGCTATTGGGGCCCAAACAGGAAGGCAAGTAGGGTTTTAGATAGCTATAGTGGGTCATATAGGTAGGCAGGCAGGGTTTTAGGGGCCATATAGGTAGACAGGCAGGGAACACGTAGCTATAGGGGCCCCATATAGGTAGGTAGGCAGGTTTTAAGTAGCTATAGGGGTCCAATATAGGTAGGAAGGGCTTAGACAGGCTTAATTAATGTTAAAAAAATAAGAAATAGTTTACTTAACTCTCTCCACGCTCCCACGATGCGACGCGCTCCCAGCCAGCCAGTCTCTGCTTGGCGCAGGTGGCGCGATGATGTGACGTCATCGTGGCACCCCCGTCAGCACTGCTGGCACCTGGTAGACTTAAGGCCGGTGGCGCTCCACTCTGCTAAGCTAGGGCAGTCCTGCCTTTGAACCCTCGGGACAGAGGGCCTGGGCATTCAGAGGAAGGATGTGCCTAGCCCCACCTGCAGTGAACTGTTTTGTTCATTGCCAGCGGGCACAGGAACGGAACAACCGGGGTAGCAGAAGCACTGGCAGCTGCCATGGGGCCCGGGCCCTTATGGCTGCTATGTCTACTACCCCGGTAGTTATGCCCCTGCTTATATATCATGCTGTATATCTACATCTGGACTGTGGTGTGCAACCTTCAATGACTATAAACTTCATCTCGAAGCATGGTCTCAGCATATTCTTCTATAGCTTACCTGAGTCTTCATTCATCTCCATGTGATGTTTTCTGTGCCAACATGTGCTTTTCCTGTGCTGAATGTAGCCTCTCTTCTCTGAGCCGAGCAGCAGCATTCCCTGAAACAGTGCCAGCGCTACAGATGACTACTGATTATTATTTTAGCTGGCACAGAGACCTCTGACAACCCCTTTACTGAAAGTACATTATAAAAGGACGTAATTCTGAGAGAGATGATAATTAGAATATCATTTTTTGATCTGAACAACCCCTTTAAGTCTCACCTTTATTATAAGTTACTAGCTATTGACAACAGAAGAGATGGAGGGAGAAACAAAATAGATGCCTTGAGTTTGTATGCACATGTACAGGACTTTTTCAATCTTTGACTTGTAATATGGCATACAGCAGGATTAGGGATGATCAGAAAAGTGAGTGTGTTCTAAATTAATTGTGTTAACAACATGAGAAACCAGACTTTACACATTGTAATTTGCACCTATCTAGTTATAATAGCACTATCTAATTAAAACTAGGTGCTAAGCACCATACATGACACATGAAAATTGTCATCACTGCATAATTGACTCCGGAATTGGAGTATTATAATTGATGCTGGATTCTGGGGTCACCAGTGTATCACCTGCATTATTAGCACTGGAATTAAACTTTGCACTAGTACAATAATGCTGTTGCTTTGGGTATAGTCAGCAATGTCTCACTAGTCCAGGACACCATAGTCTGTTCTGTTACCAGGCAGCAGCTGTGAACATGTTGGAGTGTCGAGCTATATCTGCGCACATGTTCATAAAACAAAACCAACATTTGCTGATTTGAGATACAACCACTGACCTAGATACTGTTCATTTTATAACCATTATGTTAGTCACAATGTCTTTAAAAAACCCGATGCTAGATAGGACGCTATACAGGAAAATGTAACTAAAAATTACAGCTTCACCTAACAATGGGGATACACCAGAGCCATAGCCATAGCCAGTGTCGGACTGGGGTGCCTAGGGCCCACCAGAGGAGTTGATTTTAGGGGCATACTTTGCCTCGCTGTCTCAGCCATCAGTATGGTGTCCCGCCCATTCTAGCTTCAACTTATACAGACCTATATGATGACATCATCACACTAATCTGTAATCAAGATGGAGCGCTGGGGCTCTAAAGATATACGTCTCTCCTCCCCAAATGATACATTTTATATAAATAAAAATATATCAAAAGCTATAACACAAAGTTCATAGTATAAAACCACTAAATAATGGTCGTACAGTCAGGGCCGGGACGATGGGTAGACAGAGGTGGGCGATCGCCTAGGGCACCACCTCTGCCTATCACGTGGGGGGCGCTGCGCCGCACATAGACATAGTGTGGTACATTGGTACGCCGCAATTCACGCTGGCGCCGCTGGCTTTGTTATAGATTGATCTATAACGAAGCGTCTGCCTGGCTGCAGCACAGCGCTCAGTCTTCTCTTAACAGCGGCCCGGCCCTCATCCCCCTCCGCTGCACGGCACGGCAGTCTTTTCTTAACAGTGGCAAGCAGCTGCTGCTTGAGCGCCCGCCTCCTCCTCCACCCTCTGCTGCGCCGCGCCGTCTTCTGCGCAGCTATGTGCCTCAGTCTGACTTTGGACGGAGTGATCATTCCTGCTGCATGTTGCTGACTGGGCAGGTACCGTCTTCATGTTGTTCTCTCATGCGGGTGCGGCACCGGCGTTCACGGAGGTAGAGCCAGACTAGTCAAAGAGACTGACCGACTACCTGCAGGCCTCTGCTAGCTACAGAAGCTCTGTAGCTAGCAGGAGTGCAGGTAGTCAGTTATTCTCTTTGCCCCTTCTATTAAAGTGACATCACCTCTGTAGCTAGCAGAAGTGTGCAGGGGTGCAGGTAGTCAGTTATTCTCTTTGCCCCTTCTATAAAAGTTACGTCACCACTGTAGCTAGCAGAGAAGTGTGCAGGAGTGCAGGTAGTCGGTCAGTTATTCTTTCTGACTGACCCACTACGTGCAGACTTCTGCTAGCTACAGAGGTCACTTTAATGGAAGGGGCAGTACAGTGTGTGTCACTAAGCTACCTACATTTTCATCACCCCCTTGCTGCTGGGTAATTGGCATACATGCCAACTCTCCCGCTTTTGGCGGGGGAGTCCCGCTAATGGGGGTCCCCCACCGCCCTCCCGGCAGAGTTGGTATTCCTCCCGCCTTAAATTACCGCGGCACAAGAGTAGTGCTGGTGCGCTACTCTTGCGCCGCCGGCCACTCCTACAGGCGGGTGAAGTGGCCGCAGCGGCCGCTTCACCCGCCCGGAGTCTCGCCGTGCAGGGAGGAGGCAGGAGGGATCGTTCCCTCCTCCCTCCTCCCCCTCTATGTACAGTGCCGGTGCGCGCCATACATACAGGTCAGTGGCGCAGGGGGAGTGACGCGCCTCTGCACTCACTTCCCCTGCGTCGCTGAGGAGATCGGAGATGTCCGGAGCTGCAGGAGCCTGGTGAGGTAAGTGGATTTTATTATTTTATTTTTATTAGCTACATGGGGGGCTCTACCTGGCTACTAAAGGGGGCAACTACCTAACTGGCTACTAAAGGGGGCACTACCTGGCTTCTAAAGGGGGCAACTACCAACCTGGTTTCTAAAAGGGGCAACTACCTACCTGGCTACTAAAGGGGGCAACTACCTACCTGGCTACTAAAGGGGGCACTACCTGGCTACTAAAGGGGGCAACTACCTACCTGGCTTCTAAAGGGGGCAACTACCTACCTGGCTTCTAAAGGGGGCAACTACCTACCTGGCTACTAAAAGGGGCACTACCTGGCTTCTAAAGGGGGCAACTACCTACCTGGCTTCTAAAGGGGGCAACTACCTGGCTTCTAAAGGGGGCAACTACCTACCTGGCTACTAAAGGGGCAACTACCTGGCTTCTAAAGGGGGCAACTACCTGACTACTAAAGGGGGCAACTACCTGGCTAACAAAGGGGGCAACTACCTGGCTTCTAAAGGGGACAACTACCAGGCTTCTAAAGGGGGCAACTACCTGGCTACTAAAGGGGGCAACTACCTGGCTCCAAGGGGGCATCTACCTGCCTGTAAGGGGCACTACCTGGTTATGGGGGGGCTACTACCTGGCTATAAGGGCATCTACCTGGCTTTCTTCCAAAGCCATTATGCAGTTAGGCGGAGTGGGTGTGGCTTTTTGAAGGGGCGTGTCACACCAAAAAGATGGGCGTGTCCATGCAAATTTTTGCCACGGCGCGCTAAGCGGGTCACCCTCTTTAATCTCCTGCTTTTCCATTTTCAAAAGTTGGCAACTATGGTAATTGGTGCAGTGCATGCTGTAAGTCTGCTGCTAAGTGGAGTGGGCAATTGGCAGATTGCCAGGCAGTGTGCAGACCCCTCATACAGCAGGCTGTGACACTAAGGTAATGTCTCCATTGCACACGATTATGATTGAATTTTTGGCACTAAAAATATGATCGTTCGTGCCGCCCCATAGACGGCAATAGAAAAGATGAGTAGCTCGTCTTTTCTCTGCTCGTCTTCTGGCGCCAGTGTATTATATAACATCTTGTATAATACGCCAGTGCATTGAATTTTTTTGCCGTCTTCCCATACAATACAATTGCATGGGTGACAGCAGAAAAATGAGAGGCGGCCGTGTTTTTTGTACATAGCATGACAAAAACCGCGGTCCTGCAGCGGAAAAAAGGTCGCTTTCGGACATTTTGTGTTGGATGCAGTGGAGACATAGCCTAAGGGTGAGGGGAATGGGGCAACCGGGGGGCGCCGTTTGCCTCATGTGCCTAGGGCACCAAAATGGCTTGTCCCAACCCTGCGTACAGTTACCAAACAACATTGCTACATAAAACCAGAATCACAAGGCTAAAATTATCAATAATTAAGACCAAATACTGCCATATCATGACCACATATTACCACCATAGTGACTGAATAAATAACACCACACCATGACCACATATCACCACCACATAGTGACTGAATAATACCACCACACCATGACCACATATTCCCACCACATAGTAACCACATATCTCCACCACATAGTGTCTCAATAATACCACAATACCATTACCACATATTACCACCACATAGTGACTGAATAATACTGCCACACCATTACTGAATATAAGCCATTATACTTTGCACACATATAAGTGATTACAGTTCAGTTACATTTAGTGACTTGGAGATGACGTTTCTCCGATGAGTCGTTCATGTTCCCTTTTCTTCTTCTTCCAGTTCACACCTTCATACTGACTTCTCCCAGTCAACACTCGTCCCTGCAGATTTGGACACAAAGATCTTATAATTCTGACTTTTCCAGCAACTCCTTACTTATAGGTATATACATTATGTCCCCTCAGTTAGGTAGCTCTATAGCTCACCTCATCAGACAGGAAGCTCTCTTGGTCCCCTTAGTTAGGTAGGTGTATAGGTCCCCTCAGATAGGAAGCTAATAGGTCCCTTTGTAACGGTCTGGAGGTGGATCCACTGGACCACCGCAGGTGATGGTGTAAGCCCACACCAGGGAGCGGAATCTAAGTAGGTCCCGGTATTCACCAGAGCCCGCCGCAAAGCGGGATGGACTTGCTGCGGCGGGAGTCTACCAGGTCGCTTCCACTGGCGGGGCTTGCCTGCGGTGGCGGCCAAGGGTAGGCGAGGTACGGAATCGGCAGGCAGGCTCATAGTCGGGGACAGGCAGGAGGTCAGGGCAGGCAGCTGAGGCTCGTGAACGTAGACAGGCAGAAGGTCAGGGCTGGCGGCAAGGATCGTGGTCGGTAAACGTAGGCTCGAGGTTCGGTACACGGTAGGCAGGAATAGACAAGACTAGGAAGGCTTTTTCCAACAGGATATACACCAAGGATCCGGCAAGGCTGTCAGGAAGGGGCCGGACTTAATTAGGAACAGTGCCCGGCAATGACCAATTACCGGCGCACTGTCCCTTTAAATTTCACACTGGCGGCGCCACACACGCCGGGGACCAGAGGCAGACAGAGCAGGATCGTGGCCGGGTAAGTGAGTACCGGCGGGAGCAGGGGGGTGAGCGGACCCCGAACCCGACGTGCGGGACGGGGCGCCGCTGGGCATCGGGACACGGACGCACCCGCGACCTGGGACAGGGGTTACAGGGGCGTCCGTGACATCCTTCAGTTAGACAGACATGTATAGTTCCCCTCAGTTAGGCAGATATATACAGATCCCCTCAGTTAGGCAGGTACATATAGGCTCCCTCAGACAGGTATATATAGGCTCCCTCAGGCAGGTATATATATGTCTCCTCAGTTAGACAGGTATATATATGGTCCCCCAGTTAGGCAGGTATATATAGGTCCCTTCAATTAGGCAGGTAGATATAGCTCCCCTCAGTTAAGCAGGTATATACATATGTTCCCTCAGTTAGGCAGGTACATATATATAGGGGCTACCGAAACTATACAGACTCCTTTAAACTTTTCACTCTTTCTTTCATTGCAGCCATTTGGTAAGATCCAAAATGTGAATATTTTTGCTCATTAATGTGCACTCTGCACCACATCTTGAAAAAAAAACCAGAAATTTAGATATTTATTAAATGAGAAAAACTGAAATATCACATGGTCATAAGTATTCAGACCCTTTGCTGTGACATTCATATTTAAATCACATGCTTTCCATTTCCCTCTGATCCTCCTTGAGATGGTTCTGCTCCTTCATTGGAGTCCAGCTGTGTTTAATTAAACTGAATGCACTTGATTAGGAAAGGCACACACCTGCCTATATAAGACCTCACAGCTTACAGTGCTTGTCAGAGCACATGAGAATCATGAGATCTAAGGAACTGCCCAAGGAGCTCAGTGACAGAATTGTTTGCAAGGCACAGATCTGGCCAAGGTTACAAAAGAATTCGCAGCAGTCAAGGTTCCTAAGAACACAGTGGCCTCATAATCCTTAAATGGAAGAAGTTTGGGACGACCACAACTCTTCCTTGACCCGGCCGTCCAGCCAGGCTAAGCAATCGTGGGAGAAGAGCCTTGGTGAAAGAGGTAAAGAAGAACCCCAAGATCACTGTGGCTGAGCTCCAGAGATGCAGTAGGGAGATGGGAGAAAGTTCCACAAAGTCAACTATCACTGCAGCCTCCAGCAGTCGGGGCTTTATGGCAGAGTGTGCCGATGAAAGCCTCTCCTCAGTGCAAGACATATGAAAGCCGCATACAGTTTGCAAACAAACACATGAAGAACTCCCAGACTATGAGAAATAAGATTCTCTGGTCTGATGAGATGAAGATTGAACTTTTTGGTGTTAATTCTAAGCGGTATGTGTGGAGAAAACCAGGCCCTGCTCATCACCTGCCCAATACAATCCCAACAGTAAAACATGGTGGTGGCAGTAAAACCTCTTCCAGACGCTCTGGACCTCAGACTGGGCCGAAGGTTCATCTTTCAACAAGACAATGCCCCTCAGCACACAGCTAAAATAACAAAGCAGTGGCTTCAGAACAAGTATGTGCCCAATCTTGACTGGCCCAGCCAGAGCCCTGACCTAAACCCAATTGAGCATCTCTGGAGAAACTTGAAAATGGCCGTCTACCAACGTTCACCATCCAACCTGAGGATACCGGAGAGGATCTGCAAGGAAGAATGGCAGAGGATCCCCAAATCCAGGTGTGAGAAACTTGCATCATTTCCAAGAAGACTCTTGGCTGTTCTAGCTCAAAAAGGGGCTTCTACTCAATACTGAGCAAAGGGACTGAATACTTAAGACCATGTGTTATTTCAGTTTTTCTTGTTTAATAAACTTCCAAAAATATCTACATTTCTGTTTTTTTCTTTCAAGATGGGGGGGCAGAGTGTACATTAAAGGGGTTTTGCCACGATGTAATGTTGACGTGGGATCCTCCAAAATGGGTATTTAATCACTTTTCTAAATATATGTGATTAAAAATATTGCAGCCTGAGAGAGCTACAGGCTGCCTTACTGCCTTAGTTACTTAAAAGCTTCTAATAGATACGACCTGACAAGAACTGTGGCCGGGCTTGTGCAGAGCACAGTTCTTATCTGATGAAAGGGAGCTGAAGAAGCTTTCAAGGCACCGGGTAGAAATATGTTGTCTTTTGTATACAGAATCCACTAGTTGTAGTGTGATTATCTGAGTAGATCCCTGCTTTATCTGATGACAGGGAACATGAAGAAGCTTTCAAGCTGCTGTGGAGAAAAGGTGTTGTCTTTTGTATACAGAATCCACTAGTTGTAGTTTGATTATTTGAGTGAACATTTCACACGATCCCTTATGCACGGCTCTGTGCTTTGGCTATGTCTCTTGCTCTCTCAGCTCAGCGTGGCTTTATTTACATTTGCTTCTTAGCAGATAAGGCACGTCCTGGCAAAACCCCTTTAATGAGCAAAAAAATGAACTTTTTTGATCTTACCAAATGGCTGCAATGAAATAAAGAGTGAAAAATTTAAAGGGGTCTGAATACTTTAAGTAAGGATCTCAGCAGTGGGAACCCCAGCGATTATACACTTATAGCTTGTCCTCTTGATAGGTGATAATTGTTTTTTTGTCAGATAACATTGATCGGCTCTTCCCATATAGGCCAAGGTAAATCAAGATTACTTCCAAATAGATTGCTGTTCTGATTTTACTTCCTTTTAGAGCTAAAGCAGTTTTTATCTCCTGCTTCTCTGCACAAGCTCCTTAGGTTACCCACCACCATTCTCTGCTCTAAAGCATCACTCCCTGCTGTGTCTTATCAGCAGCACAGAAGCTTGTTTATGTTTCCTACTGACAAACCTTAACCCTTTAGAGCTCTGTAGCTCTTTACCCTTCTGCTAAAACCCCTACATCACAAATGTCCCTCTGACAGGCTCGGCTAGGAATAGCAGAGCTGACATGCCAGTCACTGCTGTAGAACCATCCATAGCCTAAACATGAAGTTGGAGCCTGAAGCCGGCTGTGAGGAGTAGGCTCTGTGATCCACCTGGTGACAAAACCCCTTTAAGTAAAGCAGAATACGACTCCCCCTGATTGATTCTCAATTGATTCTGGTAGGGAGATTTAAAGGGGCGGTAAAATTGCTTAAAAAAATTACTTGTAAGCCTATACTAAAAAAAAGGCAATATTCACCTCCGTTGCTTGTTCCAGCAATTGATCTCCCCAGTCTTCTGCTTACCTTTTGCAGCTGTTAACTGGCTACACTGGTCACCTACCACTTATTTACATGACCGTTGGGTAGTGATATAAGCATAGGCACATGACCATTGCAGCCAATCCCCATTCCAAAGAAGAGTAACGAAAACAGAAGACCGGAGAAACGCTAAAGCTATGTTCACACGGCTTAAAATGGGACGTATCTCGCCCTGTATTTTGCGCTGTACTGCGCTCAATACGGGGCGAGATACGTCCCCGTCATTACGGTAATCCACAGTTCTCATAGAGAACTATGGATTACGCCTCCTCTCCCCGCTCGGAGAATCCACCGCGGGGGGAGATAAGTGACATGTCATTCACTAGCCGCGTATACGCGCCGCTAGTAATGAATGTCTATGGGGCTGGCCCGCGGGAGCTCACAATTATGCCGTGTGAACATAGCCTTAAACAGAGAAGTTTAGGAAGATGGATATAGGCTTTTTTTTAAATGGGGCACCATGAGCTTCTTATTCAGTTTGTACAGGCAAATAGGTGCAGTTAGGGGCCACTGTGTTACCTCTGTAGTATAAAGGGGTTGTCTCACTACATTGATTCATCTTACCTCAGTTCTGTTTTCTTGGTTTCACTTTGAAATCAGGGGTGTGTTTACTGGCTTCCACTAGGCTGCAGTAGAAGCCAGGTCTGCAGCTATAGCAACCAGGGCTGGCAGCCTATCAGGATAGATCAAACAGGTCTGTAGCTATAGCGACCTGAGGAGCTGATGCAGCCCATACAAGAGGGGATATCTCAGAATAGGTAGGACCCTGTTAGGCTATGTTCACACGGCTTAACTGCGGGACGTAATTACGCCCCGCAATTACGCGATGTGGACGGGGGCGGGGCAGGAGCGGAGGGCCGGCACCTCGCCGGCCCATAGACATTCATTACCAGCGGCGCGTATACGCCGCTGGTAATTCACTTGTCAATTATCTCCCCCCGCGGCGGATTCGCCGAGCAGGGAGAGGTGACGTAATCCATAGTTCTCTATGAGAACTGTGGATTACCGTAGTTACTAGGACGTATTCAGCCCGTAATTTGCGCACTCCACCGCGTAATTACGGACTGAAATACATCCATTTTTAAGCCGTGTGAACATGGCCTTAATGGACACATATTGCAAAGTGACTTGTTTTTGCAAGATCTTTAACATAAAAACAATCCTTGTAGTGAGATGACCCCTTTAAGGTATATCTTTTTAAAATCTCACGAATTCATGGGCAGAAATCTCTCTGTAGTGAACTGACCAGTAATATAGACTGAAGACTACAAATTGCACTTTTTTGTAGAAAGTGGCAACAGCTGTGGGGTCTGCTACCTATTCCTACTTCTCTCTGTTCTGCAGTGACCTCTGATCCTCAAGCACAATACAATTTCCACCTTCTAAGCGATGACTCAATTCATCCTCCAGGGCTTATATAAAGCACTTCTGCTTGCCCTACTTCCGTTTAAAAACATTAGTACTGTTACTTTTCTGTATTCTTTTATTCGCTTGCCTATTTCAAAACTGAAACCAAGATATCTCCTGTCTAATGAATTATGTACATGTTTTGCAGAAGCCAGAAAGTTGCACAACTTTTCAGCTTGTTCTATTTTCGGTGCTATCCGAGTGTGTTGCAGGTTCAGTGTGACTTGCTGTGACGGTAATTACCTGCAATGAGTTTGTCATATGGCCAAGAGGGAGCTGTTGCTATTACAGGACGTGTTAACGTTCCCCCGATCGTCATACCCATCGTATTTATAGGTCATTCACAACTTTTATTATTTTGCAGCAATCATTTTCTGTTTCGGTGCTTGTTGTCAGCACCTTAGGATCAGTTTACCGTGAATGTAACTTGGACACAGCAAATTGATCACTATGTAATGTAACATCAGGATTTGTACATGCAGGGATGTAGCTATAGGGGATGTGACGGGGACAATCACTCCGGGTCCTGATGTCTAGAGGGGCCCAATAACCATCAAAAAGAAAAGCGTTATAAATGGCACGTGCTAAGTGGGGGTCCTGTTACCAGTATTGCATTAGATCACAGTAGCTTCAGGTTACGCCTCTGCGTCAGGGTCCTAACTAGCATTCATAGGACTTCATAGCAAAATGAGATGGGCCCCATCCCCTAATGAGAGTAAACAACAGTAATTAACCCCTTTCAACAACAAATATTTTTGTTTTTATCACATTTGTTTTTTCCTCCCCGTCTTTCAAGGCCCAAAAATATTTGGGCCACATGTATGAAAACGGTCTAGGTCTAAGACTTTCTTTGTTGCCCATAGCAACCAATCAGAGCTCCCCTTTAATTTCATATAGGGCTCTGAAAAAAAAAGAAATGAGCTGTTTGGTTGCTATGAGAAACAAAGAAGGTCTTAGACTAGGTCTACACGGCATTGGACAAAAAACTCACTGAAAACCAAATCCTAAAACTGTTCATAAAACTGAGTTTTTTGTCCATTGCGCATCAAAAACAGATCAAAAACTGACCATTTTTTGGCGTTTTTTGCGGTTTATGGTGTTTTTTGCGCCTTTTTTGGCGCCTTTTTTTGCAGAAATGCACAGCATTATAAATAATTACTGTGGATTTCTGCAAGAAACGCACCAAGAAATGTCCGCTGGTTTACATAGACTTCAATAGAAAATTTTCTGCCCTGCTCCAGTGTTTTTTGCAACATGTTTCAAAAAACGACCTGGAGCAGAAATGAGCAGAAAGAAAATGTTCTGTGGAGACTACAGAGCGTTTTTACTATTAAAGTCTATGGGATCTGTTTCAGAAAATGAAAAACGCTGAAAAACGTGCAATAATTTGTGCAGTGGAGACATAGCCTTATACAAAGACAGTTTTCATACACGTCCCCCTTTATTTTTCTGTCTACATAGCAGTATGGGGACTTGTTTACCTTTTTAATGGTACCATTTACCAAAGCATATAAAGTAATGAGAAACAAAAACAAACTGTGGAGTGGAACATAAAAACCAATGTAAATGCACCAAATTTTTAGAGTTTATGATACAGGCAGTCCCCGGGTTACAAACAGTATAGGGATAGTAGGTTTGTTCTTAAAGGGGTTTTGCCAACATCTCATTTCATACCTCCTGCATCCAGCTCTCAGCTCTGTGTGCTCAGAAGGGGGCGTGTGTGATTTGTTTGAATTGCATATCATGTGACCCAGCAGGATGACATCACCAGGTCTTTCCTCTCTGTAGTCAAAGAAAGGTCTGTTTATCTATAGAACACTGCAGCTCAGAGGTAACAGTGTTGCTTTACAGCACAAGGTTCCTTGGTTCAAATCCCTGCAGGAACTGCGGATTTTTTTTTCTCTTTATCAATGCACATACCTGATTGAGTTTTTTTTGCTTTTTTTATTTGCACTGTTTGACTTATTACTAACTAGTCCAAAGGACAGGATTAGAATGACAGCACTCGGGGTTTGAACACTCAGTAGCTGCCTGAGAAGGATGTGATGTCTGAGCATGTGCGACCAGGACTGAGGAGCTCACAGTCCTGGTCATATCCCCTGGAGACGAGCTGTAAACAATGGAACACTAAAGGAGCAGCTAAAACAAAAATGGTGCAGAATTTTTAATAGTAATTAATGGTGAAAATGTTTATTATTTAATTTTCAAACTTCCCACACTCAAATTTTTACTTCATGGCAAAACCCCTTTAAGCTGAATTTGTATGCAGGTCGGAACATGTATATTTATTAAATGTAAAAAAGTAAAAAAAAGTTGTTGTTTTTTTACGTTTCGTATAGTGCAGGGAAGGGTTTTTACACTTGTTTTGCTGTCTGTGCCGTTGTAAAGAAGATTTTCACCTTATTTTCACCTCATGTGCTGCTGTGGCATGCTGGAACTTGTTCCACAGCTACCGTGTTTCCCCGAAAGTAAGACAGCGTCTTACATTCTTTTTACCCCCAAAAGTCCCACTATGTCTTACTTTCGGGGTATGTCTTATATAGGGCAGGTATAGGGCCAGCTGTAGGCAGGTTTAGGGACAGCTGTAGGCAGGTTATAGGGCCAGCTGTAGACGGGTTTATAGGGCCAGCTGTCGACAGGTATAGGGGCCCGCTGTAGACAGGTTAGGGCCAGCTGTAGGCAGAAAAACATTTACCTGGCTCCCCGCTGCTCTGTCTCCCGCGCCGCGTCGCCTCCTCGCTGCTCCGGCCTCCCGCGCGCTCTTCCCAGCACAGGCCGTGACGTCATCAGGCCGCGCACGCAGCGTGATGACACACGCTGCCTGTGCCCAGGCTCCGGACAGCCGCTACGTCTGACTTTCGGGGTACGTCTTACATTAGGCGACCTCCCTAAGACACCGCTACGTCTTACTATCGGGGGTGTCTTACTATCGGGGAAACACGGTACTATCTGCTATAACTATAAGTCACAGCACGATCCATAAGTCTTCATTTGTAACTAGGGGACAGATAGATGTAAGTCAGAACAGTGTAAGTTGGGGTCTGCCTGTATATTTTATTACTTTGTAGTTAAAACTTACTTAGTAGAACTTACTGTTGTTTTTCATTTTTAATATTTTCTACATTTGGTTGGCAGCTTAATTTTCTGAGACCAGTATCTTTTTATTTTTCCATCTACAGACCTGAGAGACGGCTCATTTTTCAAAAGCACCACGTTAGGATGTGACTTTTTGGGGAGACAAAGTGACGAAAAAAATCTATATTTTTCTCCAGTGTTTACCACATAAGATAAACAATCTTATATGTTAATAGATCGGAATTTAACTGATGCAGAGATACCAATTTCTTATTTTTTTTTAGGTAAAGGGGGGTGTTTTATTTTTTTTTTTATATTTTACAAGGTTTTTTTTACTTGTACTTTTAGTTCCACTAAGGTACTTGACCACTATGGGGCACAATAGTTTGTACACTATTCTGCAATTCAATTGTATTGCAGAATAGTGTACTAGTATCTCCTGTTATACCCTGCCTTAGTCAGTGTATTAGAAGCACTAAGATGGCACCCATGGAGACCTTCATTAGGCTCCTGGCTGCCATGACAGTTGGTCGACATTCCATGATCATGTCATGTGAGAGAAGCTCATGCTTGTTGGCGGATCAAAACATCCTCTCTACGGTCTTGGCAGTCCGGAGCATGTTTACTATGCGTGCATGCCCTCAAGTAACTTTTGCTCCCAACACCTATTAACTGCTTGGACTCTTAGTCCAATAATGGGCTCCCTCTCAAAGTTTGTTAACTGGGCAAAAAGTGTTTGACTGCATTGTAGAGTCATGTCTAGAAATCAACAATCTCTCAAGAGGTACACTACCCAAAGTTGCCTCTGGGAGACTTTTTATAGGGTTTTACATATCTGCCTGACACATACAGTTGAAACCAGAAGTTTACATACACTATATAAAAAGACACATATGCATGTTTTTCTCACTATCTGACATGAAATCAAATAAATTACCCGTTTTAGGCCAATTAGGAACCAAAATTATTTACCGTCTATTTGCCAAATGCCAGAATAATGAGAGAGAATTTTAAGGCATTTTTATTACTTTCTGCAAAGTCAAAATTTTCCATACATTTCATTAGTAGAAGCATTGCCCTTCAACTGTATGACTTGGGTCAAACATTTTGGGTATCTTTCCACAAGCTTCTCACAATAGTTGGTAGGAATTTTGGCCCATTCCTCCTGACATAACTAGTGTAACTGAGCCATGTTTGTAGGTCGCCTTGCTCGCGCCTACCTTTTCAGATTTGCCCATAAATTTTCAATAGGATTGAGATCAGGGCTTTGTGATGGCCAAAACATTGCCTTGGTTATCCTTAAGCCACTTTGTAACCAGTTTGGAAGTATGCTTCATGTCATTGTCCATTTGGAAGACCCATTTCTGCCCAAGCTTTAACTTCCTGGCTGATGTCTTGAGATGTTGCTTCGGTATTATCACACAATCTTCTTTCCATCTATTTTGTGAAGTGCACCAGTCCCTACTGCAGCAAAACAACCCCACAACATGATGCTGCCACCCCCGTTTCACAGTTGGGATGGTGTTCTTAGGTTTCCAAGCTTCTCCCTTTTTTCTCCAAATGTAACAATGGTCATTATGACCAAGCAGTTTAATTTTAGTTTTGTCAGACCACAGGACATGTTTTACAAAAAAAATGTAGGTCTTTGTTCCTTTGTCCATTTGCAAACATTAATCTGGCTCTTATATGTTTCTTTTGGAGTAATAACTTCTTCCTGGCACAGTTGCCTTTCAGCCCATGTTGATGCAGTACTCGTTTCACTGTGGATAATGACAAAATCTTACCAGCTTCTGTCAGCATCTTCACAAGGTGTTTTGCTTTTGTTCTTGGGTTGATATGCACTTGTCGGACCAAAGCATGTTCATCTCTCAGAACCCATCTGTCAATCCGAATGGTGAAGTTTCCCCAATTCTCTTCCCGATTTCTTGGTGAAATTTTTTTGACTTTCCCCCGTGTGACACACAGAAGCAAAGTGTTTTCGGGGGTGCTTTTAAAAAAAACATATACGGTTTTCTCTAAATTTAAACCAGATGTTCCCAAAAAACCTACGAGCTTCCAAACATGACATCATAATTTTGGGGTGTCCCCCAATTTTTTGAAAACAAATAATCCTATTTTTAGTAAATTTTGGCTTTGGAGAAAGTAATAAAAATTAATTTAAAAAATTCTCTCTCTCATTATTCTGGCATTTGGCAAATATAAATAATTTTGGTTCCTAATTGACTAAAACGTGTAAGGTTTATTCTGATTTTGTATCAGATAGTGAGAAATACATGTATATGTGTCTTTTTATATAGTGTATGTAAACTTCTGGTTTCAACTGTACATGCATGCTGAATTTTGTAGCAATCTCGCACTTCACTCTAGGTATGCTACCTTTTTCTTGTCAATAAGTGTATTTTAATGTGCCTGACTACTGAACAGGTCAGTCTTAGATTTTTTGAGAAGCTTTTGTCCTCAGCTTGGTTTGTTTGACCATGCAAAATGTACATGTTTTATATTATCCCATTAGTGACTGGAATTAAGTGTGGGAGTAATGTCTAACATACACTCAACGGCCACTTTATTAGGTACACCTGTCCAACTGCTCATTAACACTTAATTTCTAATCAGCCAATCACATGGCGGCAACTCAGTGCATTTAGGCATGTAGACATGGCCCAAGACAATCTCCTGCAGTTCAAACCGAGCATCATATGGGGAAGAAAGGTGATTTGAGTGCCTTTAAAAGTGCATGGTTGTTGGTGCCAGAAGGGCTGGTTTTGAGTATTTCAGAAACTGCTTGGATCTCCTGGGATTTTCACGCACAACCATCTCTAGGGTTTACAGAGAATGGGGCCCGAAAAAGAAAAAACATCCAGTGAGCGGCAGTCCTTGGGCGGAAATGCCTTGTTGATGCCAGAGGTCAAAGGAGAATGGGCAGACTTGGTTCGAGCTGATAAGAAAGGCAAAAAGTGACTCAAAAAGCCACCCGTTTCAACCAAGGTAGGCAGAAGAGCATCTCTAACGCACAGTACGGCGAACTTTGAGGCAGATGGGCTAAAAGCAGCAGAAGACCACACCGGGTGCCACTCCTTTCAGCTAAAAAACAGGAAACTGAGGCTCTAATTTGCCCAAGCTCATCGAATTGGACAGTAGAAGGTTGGAAAAACGTTGCCTGGTCTGATGATCTCGATTTCTGCTGCGACAATTCGGATGGTAGGGTCAGAATTTGGCGTCAAACAACATAAAAGCATGGATCCATCCTGCCTTGTATCAACGGTTCAGGCTGGTGGTTGGTGGTGTCATGGTGTGGGAATATTTTCTTGGCACTTTTGGGCCCCTTGGTACCAATTGAGCATGGGTTGCAACACCTTGGGAATCTATGCCACGAAGAATTGAGGCAGTTCTGAAGGCAAAAGGGGGTCCAACCCGTTACTAGCATGGTGTACCTAATAAAGTGGCCGGTGAGTGTATATCTGGCTTCATTAGTAGGTTAGTTGATTATGGGAGTTATAGCACTTCAGGTGCCATCCCTGAATTATATATGGTTTGCATTTATCTTGTTATATGCCAAATGGTAGAATTCGTACACTTACATCTTTTTGCACTCTTGTGAGTGTAGTGCAGGAGTATTTGCATTCGTTTTTTTTGATAAGCAATAAATATCTACATGAAAAGCACTTGCCTTACTGTAGAGACCAACAACCTCCACTCCCAGATTAGTTGATTTTTTAATTTTGTATACAAAGCCTTCAGGAGGTTCTGCTCTGCTTATTTGCTCAACTATTAAAACAGAGAAAAGAAGTCACAGGTTCTACAATGTTATGTAATAATCAGTGCAACACCAGGGGCCTTATTATAAAAAAATGTCTGCGTAAACTGCCTTTTTTTGCCCATACAACCAATAAAGATCCCTTTTTCCCCCCGAAATAAGAAGTGTTTTATATTAATTTTGCTCCTAAAAACGGGCTAAGACTTATTTTTGGGGACTTTTATTTTTTCCATGAACAAAAAATTACATTTACATTGAACAAAATCCACTTTTTAATTACTCTGATTCTCACAAACATCAGCATAAGCAGCCAAACTCTAAATTGCATAAAAAAAGCACTATGTCTTATTTTCAGGAGATGTCTTATTTTCGGGGAAACAGGGTATTATTCCAGAGCACTATATAAAATTAAAACTGAGCTCTGATTGGTTGCTATGGGTAACAACGACAGTCTAACTGTTTAGACCTTTTTTTCATACATAAGCCCCAGCAGTTTTACAAGAAAAAGCTCTCTTCTCTCTCCCTCTCCCCCTCTCTTTTTATTATATATATATATATATTATATAAATATAAAATATATATAATAATATATTTTTAAATATATTTGTGTCCCACAAACTGAATGGAACTAAGGGTTTTTGCTCATTTCCCAAAATAGCGGGCTTTTTCTGCGACAGCTGGAGAAGCAAAGTTTGCTGAGATGTGCTGCAGGAGAGTAGAGAAGACCATTCCTCAGCCCTCCAGCTGCTGTGACAAGCCCGAACATACCGGGGCTTGTAACCACACACCAGCTGGACAGTGCTCGGCCGAGCTGAATGAGAGTAGACTGGATTAGAAATTGTCTCTTTCCATAGATGTCAATAATTCCATGGTTAGCAAACAATCTACTGTCAGTGGCTGCAACTCCAGCTGAAGCAACAAACATGGAAGATGAGCGTGCACCATGACAGTGGCAGAATATAAGCCAGGTGTTGTAATCCGAGCAGGTTCACGCATGAAAGCTGCTGTCTGCAAAATTTTGGGAAATCCTGGTAGCTGGATATGAAGGTGTTTCTATTACTCCATTCACAATCTATGAACAGTCATAAGAGATAAATGATCAAATATAAAACACCATAAAATAATAAAACGTCTGCACAGCGCCCAGTTGTAAGACATAGAGACATACTGTAGCTCGACCTGTCCTCACCTGTAGCTGCAATTTTTTTTTTCTATTTACCCCTTTAGCACCAGGCCTGAAAAGTTCTTCATGACCATCTAAATTTTTCAGTTGTTACCACCCTGCGTTTCAACAGTCATCATTTTTATATTTTTTTAGTGATGCGGCTATTTGAGACCTTGTTGTATGAGGAAGAAACTTTTTTTAGTGTAGTCTGAGGATTACTATGCAATTTATATTAAAAAAAATTGTGTTGTGAATATAAAGATAGTTTTTCTATTTTTTTTTACGCCATTCATATTTCACACTAAAAAACCTGTTAAATTAATCCTACAGGTTATCACGTTCATGTGGATACCAGGTATTTGTATCTATTTGTATTTATATTGATATTTCTGTGTACAATCTGTGCACTGTATTTTTTTTTATATTAAATGTTTAGTTTGATTTTATTACTTCAGATTTTTGCACACTTTTTTATATTAACTTTTTTTAAAAAATCGCACTCAAGGATAACTATTTTTAAACTTTAATATACACATAAAATGTATTAGCATACTCTTATATGTTATTACATTATATACTGTGTCAGTATGACACAGGCTGCTGTTAGGGCAACACACAGTGTGTCCTATGAGCAGGCTTTCTTCACAGACTGTCCTGGAGCTATGTGGAAACCACAGAAGTGGTACAAGACCAGCACTTTTATCCCTTTACCAACATTGGACGTACCTGTATGTCCTGGCCAGGAAGGTCTTCCTGCAAATGGATCTAAAGGTAAGACCTGCACATTGTGCGGGCACTCAAGCAGAGCCCACACGATTGCAGCAAGACACCAGCTATATATTACAGCTAGACTCATTCTCTGTCGCCCACGACTGGAGCTTACTCCGGCTACGGGCGATTAAACCTGCTAAGGAAAAGAGAGAGGGAGGGAGCTCCCTCTGTCTGTATCAGCATCGCCATAATGTGATCGCGGCTGTCGATGCTCCCGCTAGCAACCCAGAAGCCTAATAAAGGCTTCCGGGCTGCCTGTGACGTCACTACGGCCGGGCATATGAATTGGCAGTTACAATGCATAGCAATACTGCTATCTACTGCAATGCATTGTAACAGTGATCTGAAGATCACTGATACAAGTCCCATATGGGGACACGTAAAAGAATCGTGGAAAAGTAAAAAAAAAGTAAAACACAAACACACACAAAAAAAAATAAAAACTTATGCCACCCTTTACAAATGGCAATTGTCCCAAAAAGGATAAAAGATAAATAAAGTACACATATTTGGTTTCACCGAGCACATAAAGACCTAGCCTATACATCTTTCATGATATTTAACCTACACAATGGACGTCGTAAAAAAAAGGTTCGTTCATCCTGCAGCACATAAAATAGAATAAAAAGTCATTTAAGCGCCAAAGTCGTACCAATGAAAATCTCAGTTCATCCCACAAAAAAGCCCTTACACAGCTCTGTATACAGAAAAATAAAAAAGTTACGGCTATCAGAAGATAGTGATGCATAAATATTGTTTTACACAATAAAAACACTTTTTGTAAAGTGCTACAACATAAAAAAAACTATACTAACTTATCACTAGGGATGGGATATTATAAAAATTAAAACGGTGGTTTTTAGGGTTATCGAAATTTCCAAAAATTAGGTGAAACTTAGGTCTTCAACGGGTTTTTTTTAAAAAATTTTCCGGATTTCCGGAAAAACAAAATTGAAAATAGGGGGGGGGGGGGGGGGGGGGGGGGGGGGGGAAGCGATCGAGTGAACGCAGCGTTTTTACTATTGAAATTCAAGTAAACGGATTAGGTGACAATCGTTAACAGATAATCTTTTACTATCGCGCCTTTATCAGCGTTTCCTTTCATTTTGCCGGCCAGCCAATCAGCTCTGAGGATGAGGGGGGGTGAGGAGGTACGACGTCACCACTTGGCGGTGTATGGATCTCATTGGCTGCAAAAATCACGTGACCTCGTTTTATCTATGCAGCTGCATTTCCTGTTTGAGCTTATTCTCTGTCTATCACACTTCACAGCAGGACGTGTCTGCGTCTAAACCAATAGCTGTTCTAACAGCTCTGAGAGATAGTCTCTTCTAATACAAGAAACCATCCACCTACCTACAGCTTAGAATAGAGTTAGATTAGAGAATTTCACTTCTTATTTAGTTAGAGAAAGTTTTAAAGATATCTACTGGTGTGTTCAGCCACGGAGGGGTGGGGGAGAGGCTTTGGAAAGGATGGGTGATATTGTGTAGCCCAGTGCATTCTGTGACCCTAAATTGAAAAAGCAATGCTTTTTACCACTTTTTTGGCCCGCAGACCTCTGATAGGAGGTGAAATTGTCCCTTTTGTTTTTCCAGTTCTATGGCACTCACTGCGTGTCAGTGTTCCCGAAACCGGCATAACTTATCCTTATAACTTTTAAATAGTTTTATTGAAGTCCGTGCATCTGTTTGGCGCAAAGAGCTCACTTGTACGCAAATTGTGTTATACATATTTTATAGTAAATTGCGCCTGTAGTCAGTGGTGCGAAGGCCGCCATATTAATCCATATAACATTTAAATAGTTCTATTGTACTTAGTGCGTATTTTTGCTACAAACAGCTCAGTTGTACAAAAATTTTGTTATACATATTTCCTAGTAAATTGCGCCAGTTGCCATGTGCCATGTCCAATACCGGTGTCTTGTTTTGTGTGAAAGGGGCCCCTTTGCAGCTGCTACTGCTGTACCCGCTGTGGCTACGCTGTCCTCATGTTTTCGGTTAGCCATTGTACATAATGAATTATTTTAGCCTATGAATTTTTTTCTGTGACTTTTATAGCCTAAGTGTCTTGCCTAAGATGTAGTATGTATCCATTTTACTGTTGTGGATGTTAATTCCAGCTTCTCCAGTATTGTTTGGGTGTAAGAATGACGCTGTTGTTCCTCTCCCATAGACTTTAATGGTCATCAGCGATAATCTGCTATTGGCTATCGACTTTCGACATGATAATTGCCGATATCGATTATCGACTCGATAACGATTGTTGACACAATCGCTCATCACTATTTCTCACATATACTGTACAGTAAGCGCTGTTAAAAATAAAAATCACTACTAGAATTGCAGTATTTTCTTTACCCTGCATTCCAAAAAACGGATTTAAAAGTGATCAAGTAAATAAAAGTTCTGGCTCTCAGACTATGGCGATGCAAAAACGTGTTTTCCTTTTTGAATAAAGTGTTTTTATTGTGTAAAAGCAGTAAGGCATAAAAAATGTACAAATTGGGTATCGCTGTAATCGTGTCGACCTGCTGAGTAAAGCTAGCATGTCATTTATACTGCATGATGAAATCTGTAAGAAATGAAAATAAAAAACACTTACCAGGATTGCTGTATTTTGTTCATCCCTCCTCCCCAAAACCTTGATAAAAAACAATCAAAGTTTCATATGAACCCCATAATGGTACCAAAGAAAATGGCAACTCAACTCAGAATTGTTATTTTATGAAGAGCACAAGGATTTTCTAAAAAACACATGCCAGGAGATGACACAGGTCCTCTTTAAGTCTGACTCTTGACTGCCTACCGGGTCATATTATGTATTTCATATTTAATTGGATAGAATTGCCTTGATTAAGCAGCCAATAATTCTAAAAAAAAAAAATGTAAAATCCATAAATACCTCTTTGTGATTGAAATTTTCCTTCAAATTATGAATCAAGTTTGAAGGGTTGTTCCATTGTTTGAAGAAAAACTGCTCATAAAGTAGATTTGAAAAATTACAAAAAAAAAACCCTTACCTTTTAAACCCGCTTATTCCTGCACCCCTGCTGATCCTAGTGCTACTGGTTGCAGAAGTTCTATGCATTATTTATGCGACCCTGGTCACAGCAGTCTCTTCCTGGATATACAGCATGTGACCGCTGAAGCCTGTGATTTGCTGTAGCGTTCCATGAGTACTGATAATGACGTCATTAGCAGATGCGCAGAGACTGGTGGTGCTGCTGAAATGGAACAGGTTTTAAAGGTGTTGTTTTTTTTCGTTGTTGCTATTTTATAATGTCCACAACCAACTGACAGGCATTTTTTTTTTCAAATTGGAAAATCCCTTTAAGGTGGAGTTTTTAGGGTAAAGGTAATTCCTACAAAACCTGTATATTCTGTCTATATTTCAGAAAAAAAAATCAGTGAGAAGCTTGACAAAAAAACCTTACACTGTAGCAGATAAGATGCACAGCCAAACTGAAATGCACAAAAGCTTCAAAACTTATTTGAAGATAATCGTTCAGCCAAGAACTGATGTACTCTCCTTCATTCAGCAGCAAGCTCAGGCAATACCAGGTAAGTATAATTAATCAGGACCCGGCAGGATGAAGAGATTATGAACGATAACAACTATACATTTCCAGGGATACTTAAAACGGTTTATTATGCTTCGAGTGACAATGACTTTCTGGATAATGAAGACAAAACTTTACATTAAGCATGAAAGCTATGTCTACAATGCACATGCTTGTCTTGGTCATCCAGATAACAGCAGTTTCTTGCAGATACAGAATCTCTTATCTGGTCTTTCCATTTTATGTTTCTTTCAAGATTAACAAAAAGTAAATATGAATGGTCCTGTGCAAACTGCTGCAGATTCCTGTATATTTCCATAAATCCTTATGGATGACGGAGTATAAAGAAACTGTCAGCTCTCCTGACATGTCTGCTCAAGTATCTACTTGCTGGGGCATCTCTTCTTACACCACTGTATTGCGATATTCCTTTGTTACTCCTCCTGGAATACTTTCATAAATTGATAACTTGTAATAAGTCCCTTTGTTCATATAATATGTCCCTATATGTGTTTTTAGCTCCTGGTTAACCTCATTTCCCACGACTACAGGTTTGTATAGGCCAATTGACGTGGGAAGCTTGCAAATGAAATAATAAACATTTTCACCATTCATTATTATTAAAAATTCTGCACCGTTTATGTTTTAGCTGCTCCTCTAGTGATCCATTGTTTGCAGCTCATCTCCAGGGGATACGACCAGGGCTGTGAGCTCATCAGTCCTGGCCGCACATGCTCAGACATCACCTCTCCTCTCAGGCAGCTACTGAGTGATCAAACCCCAGTTGCTGTCACTCTACTCCCATCCTCTGTACTCCTTAGTAATTAGTCAAACAGTGCAAATAAATAAAAAAGAAACCTCAATGAGGTATGTGCATTGATAAAGAGAAATAAAATCCACAGGTTTGGTTCCTGCAGGGCCTTGAACCTAGGACCCTTGTTCCGTGAGGCAAAAACTGTACCTCTCAGCTACTCACAATGCTTTACATAAACAGACTTTTCTTTGACTACAGCGAGGAAAGGCCTGGTGATGTCATCCTGCTGGGTCACATGATATGCAATTCAAACAAATCACACACGCCCCCTTCTGAGCACACAGAGCTGAAGAGCAGGATACAGGAGGTATGAAATGAGATCATGGCAAAACCCCTTTAACCCAAGGTGTGCTATGAATCAAAGAGAAATTTTTTAATGGGTAGAAGTGTATGAACTGCCATACACCATAGTTGTTCATGGTATTGGTGGAAGTATGTACGCTCTTGAATTAGTAAAACAATCTCCAGCAGTTCACAGAGAAGAAGACATTTCAACCTCATTATTACACTCTCCTTGTGTGTCTCTAATTAGCTTTCTTACAGGAAGAAAAGAGTTAATAAGTGATTTTTTTTTTATAATGCTTTATTATCATTTGTACATACTATATTGTGAAGCTATTGTCTCAGTTTTATTTTTATTTTTTTATTATTTTGCAGCATTGTAGCACTAAGCTTTATTGGAGCTGTTCACTTCCCAACAGTGATATCAGGCAGTGGCACATGATCACTGCAGCCAATCAGCGGTGCTGTCCCGTTCAGAAGATGACCAGAAGAAAACAGAAGACTGTCAGTGAGTGGAACGGCGCAGTACTGGATCCAAGGTGAGAAGAGAGGTGAGTGTAACCCTTAAAAACAACAGAAACAAAGTAGACAACCCCTTTAAGCTCCTTTTATTGGTAGCTGTACACAGGCACAATGGTATTTTTGACATATACAGCAGGTGAAATAAGTATTGAACACGTAACCAATTTTATAAGTAAATATATTTCTAAAGGTGCTGCTGACATAAAATTCTCACCAGAAGTTGGTAAAAAAAAACATCCAATCCACACAGGCAAAGAAATCAAACCCATAGATGTCCATAAATTAAGTTATGTATAACAAAATGAGACAGAGAAAAAGTATTGAACACATGAAGAAATAGCAATGCAAAAAGACAAGGAAAGTCATGAGACCAGCTGAAATCAATCCTGTCACTTAGTGAAAAATAATATCAGATGGTTCCACTGATGGTCTATAAAAAGGTGCCTTACTGCTAAGGTGCCACACAAGAAACATCTCATGACGGGTTAAACTAGTGAGCTTACTGTTACAAAATATACTGATTGCACTGGATACAGAAGAATCTCTACACTACTGAAGGTTCCAGTAAGAACTGTTAAGTTCATAATTCGAAAGGGGAAATAACATGATTTCACTATAAACCGGCCACAACTAGGTGCAACCCCTAAGATTTTACACAGAGGATTAAAAAGAATTATCAGAAGAGTTGTCCAAGAGCCAAAGACTCCCTGTGGAGAGATACAGAAAGGCCTGGAATAAGCAGGTACAATAAGTAATGCACTCAACCTCCATGGCCTGTATGCATGCTGACCGTGCAAGACTCCATTGCTTAACAAAAAGCATGTTCAAGCACATTTAGTGTCTGCACAGCAACATTTAGACAAGCCTGTGAAATACTGGAAGCGTTTAGTCTGCTCAGTTGATAACAAAATTTAACTCTTTGGATGCAATAATGAAGACCAAGTTTGGAGGCCAAAAGACATTACATATCACCCCAAACACACCATACCAACAGTGAAGTGTGGGGGTGGGAACATCATGGTGAGGGCTGTTTTTTCAGCATATGGCACTGGCAAACTTCATATAACTGAAGGATGGATGAATGGACAAATGTACTGAGACATTCCTGCCGCCATCTGCCAAGATGATGAAGATGAAATGAGGAAGGACATTTCATCAAAACAATGATCCCAAACACGCGGCCAAGGAAACTCTCAATTGGCTTTAGAGAAAGAAAATAAAGCTGCTAGAATGACCCAGCCAATCACCTGAGCTGAATCCAATAGAAAATCTATGGAAGTGATTAAAGCCAGGGGTGTAACTAGAGAAGCCAGGGCCTCAAAGCAAACTTTTGGATGGGGCCCCCTACCCCTCCCACCCCTCGCCCACCTCCCTCACCACGACCATTTACCAGGACATGCTGTAAGATAATACAAGGGGCAAATACCTCACCATACATATCACCATCATACTGCTACCAAACTGCTACCAAACAAATCCCACTATACCAAGACCAACATTACTAAATGTTACCAATAACGCTACTACATAAGGACCTGATTATACCGCCAGAACATGACCACAAAGTGACTGAATAATACACTATTACTGATCAGTACACAAAGACCAATAGTACCGTTATACAGTGACCATATAGTGGTAGACACCAGTGTACACAGACTCTGCAGAATGTATATAACCACCATACAGTGACCATATAGTGGTAGACACCAGTGTACACAGGCTCTGTAGACTGTATATTACCTCCATACAGTGACCATATAGTGGTAGACACCAGTGTACACAGACTCTGCAGACTGTATATTACCTCCATGCAGTGACCATGTAGTGGTAGACACCAGTGTACACAGGCTCTGCAGACTGTCTATAACCACCAAACAGTGACCATGTAGTGGTATATGCCAGTGTACACAGACTCTGCAGACATATAAATGATTACAGTGTAGTTACATCTTGTGACTTACAGGTGACGTTCCTCTGACGAGTTGTTGACTTCCCCTTTTGCTCTACATCCAACCAGACCGCCATGATGACTTCTGCCGACCACTTGTTCCTGCAGATTTAGACACAAATATCTTAGAATCCTGACTTTTCCAGCACCTGCCCCCCTGACTATATGGGGTCCATTTAGGCAGGCAGGGTTTAGATAGGCTATATGGGGCCCCAGATAGGCAAGGTTTAGGTAGGCAATAGAGTCCCCATATAGGCAAGCAGGGTTTAGGTAGCTATAGGGAGCCATACAGGTAGACAGGGGTTAGGTGGGCTATAGGGGCCATATAGATAGGGTTTAGGTAGCTAAAGGGGTCCCATATAAGTAGACAGGCAGGTAAGCTTTAGGGGGCTATATAGGTAGGCAAGCTTTAGGGGGGTATAGGGGCTATATAGGCAGACAGGCTTCACGGGGGCTATAGGGCTATTCAGGCAGGCAGACAGAGCTATATAGGCAGGCTTTAGGGGGCTATATAGGCAGGCTGGGGCGTAAAAAGGCAGGCTGAGGGTATATAGGCAGGCTGGGGGTAAATAGGCAGGCTGGGGGGCTATGCAGACAGGCTGGGGGGTAGTATATAGGCAGACTGGGGGGCTATGTAGGCAGGCTTAGGGGGTATATAGGCAGGCTTAGAGGTATATAGGCAGACTTAGGGGTATATAGGCAGGCAGGGTGGTATACAGGCAGGCAGGGGGTATATAGGCAGTCAGGGGGGTATACAGGCAGTCAGGGGGGTATATAGGCAGTCAGGGGGGTATACAGGCAGGCAGGGGGGTATACAGGCAGTCAGGGGGGTATATAGGCAGTCAGGGGGTATACAGGCAGTCAGGGGGGTATATAGGCATTCAGGGGGGTATACAGGCAGGTAAGGGGGTATATAGGCAGGCTTGGGGGTATATAGGCAGTCGGGGGTATACAGGCAGGCAGGGGAGTATACAGGCAGTCGGTTATATAGGCAGGCTTGGGGGTATATAGGCAGTCAGGGGGGTATACAGGCAGTCAGGGGGGTATATAGGCAGTCAGGGGGGTATACAGGCAGGTAGGGGGGTATATAGGCAGGTTTGGGGGTATATAGGCACTCGGGGGTATACAGGCAGTCAGGGGGGTATATAGGCATTCAGGGGGGTATACAGGCAGGTAAGGGGGTATATAGGCAGGCTTGGGGTATATAGGCAGTCGGGGGTATACAGGCCGTCAGGGGGGTATATAGGCATTCAGGGGGGTATACAGGCATTCAGTGGGGTATATAGGCAGGCTTGGGGGTATATAGGCAGTCAGGGGGTATACAGGCAGTCAAGGGGATATACAGGCAGTCAGGGAGGTATACAGGCATGCAGGGGGGTATACAGGCAGGCAGGGGGGTATATAGGCAGGCTTAGGGGCAGGTAAAATAAGAAATCCCTTACTTACCTCGGTCCACGCTCCCCCGATGCGCCGCGCTGTAGCCTCTCTGCTCAGCGCAGGCGGCGTGGTGATGTGACGTCACCGCGTCGCCCACGTGATAACAGAGGGGCCAGCAGGGGAAGTAGCAGAGCGGATCATCGCTCCGCTCTGCTATCTCCGTGCAGCGCTGCCTCTGAATTCTCGGGCCGGAGGGCCCAGGCGTTTAGAGGCGGGATGCGCCGGGCCCATCAGCTCCCCACCCGCTGCAATGAACTGTTATGTTCACTGCCGGCAGGCCCAGGAGCGGCATTACCAGGGTAGCGGACGTGGTAGCAACTGCCCCAGGGCGCGGGCCCCCTAAGTGCACAGGCCCCGGGGCAGTTGCTACGTCTGCTACCCCGGTAGTTACGCCCCTGATTAAAGCTCACAGTTCATAGGAGCCCACAGAACCTTCAGGATTTGAAGAGTGTTTGGGAGACATGTATGGAACTAGGTGCATCGAAGTCCATTTTCTCATCTGTTTTTCAGTGTATAATGCACCTGAATATATGAAAGTGTTATTTGTGCATTCATAAATGGTGTCTAAAGTTCACCGCACCTCGCCTGTGCATTATGGAACTTAGGTGCATTAGTAATGCACCAAACATGTGTAAAGGCTATATATAGGCTGGACATAAAAGGAAAGTCATTCGAATAGCATGTCAGTGAATAGAAACTATGGTAGTGATCTTACTTGGTGGAACACAGGTCCCAGCAAGACCTGTGGTGTGCTGGTTCTTGCTGTAGGTAGAATAAAGGGTGAGAGCAGCAAAAATAACTTTCAAATTTAATGTAGTAAAAATAAAAAATTTCAAAATCTGAACATTAATGGGTTATTTAATGAAAAATTAGTTTCAGAGTTTATTAATTTTTAAATACATTTTATGGAGATATTTTTTATATTTTTGGGATATTATATATTTTTATATTAATTTTATGTGATAATATTTTTCATTAAATTTTATCATATATTATAATTATCATAAATTACTTTTTATTATTGTACTGGTATGAGTTGATAAATAATGGCCTTTTTTTTCCTAACAGCAAATCTATCTCCACTTCGACTCCTCAGGCTAAAGTAAACCACATTGAAATAGGTCTGCCTGTCCGAGCAGTAATGCGCCTAGTTTTGCCAACCTGCATTTATATATGTGTCTAATATTCCGAGTGTGGTGCAACACACCTCCATAACACCCCCTGATGTTAGACGCATTAAAACGTGTTGAGTCTTACGAACAATGTGCCTAACACATTCATTTGCATTAGACATCATAGCTAGCTTAGATTTCTTCACCTATGTGGATTGGATAGGTTGTTACTGACATCTGGTGAGAATGTCATGTCAGTAGCACCATTAGAAATATGTTTACTTAGAAAATTGATGACGTACAATACTTATTTCACCCACTGTGTGTCTATGCAGACAATTTGGAGCTCTGACAGCTGTAAAAAAATTATAAAGAAATTAATCCATGCAGAATTTTGCAACCAAAATTAAACAATGCTAATAATAATAATAAGTGAATATTAATGTTAAGACCTTTTCTAAGATCTTGAAAATGTTTTGTAGAAATTTGAAAAAAATGACTAAGGAGGCCAGGGATAGCTTTAGGGCAGGGTCGCACAATCTTTTCTGGTCCAAGGGACACATTGTACCTCTCCCAGGGGCCGCTGTAATTCTAAGAGTGGTATTCCCCATCTGAAACCTTTATAATGTGAGGGTTAATGCTAATATGTGTACATGTGTGTTTCAATAAGCTAAAGTTTGTTTATAAGAAAATACCAAGCTTTCCTCCTTATAAGACCATACAGATATCCATTTGAGGACGATGATTGTGCAGAATTGAGGCATTCAAGATGGCCGCGATTCCATGTATATATCCCTGCCAACAGCGACTGGTTTCGACTACATGTCCCAAGAAGCACTGACTGATACAACCAGAAATTTCATCTTCTGGCACTACTTTGAACCAATAGAGAACTTTGTGCTCAACCCTCCCTATGGATGTCCATGCGCAGGCTCCCCGCCCACTGCATCCCATATAACTATGTGGTGCTCGCTGAATAAAGGTAGGAGTGCATGGATAAGATTGGACCAGAACAACGCGTTCTGCTCTTTCTTTCATTGGCCGGCCCGTGCACTTAGACACTGATTTGGAGTACCGGAGTGGGAACAGGAGATCCATTGTCGCTTTATGACCTTGACAATGGCACTTCAACTGTAAATATCCCAGTTGGCTGAGAGGTCTTGGTTCCACTTTAGGAACTGCCAGAGATCAGGTTGGGGGTCCCCTGCTTGGTGCTCCAAAAAGAGGAGATGAGGTGCCTATTTTCATTGTAGTTTTTGGGGGTTTAAAGAAGTGACTATTTTACAACTATAATTAGAGAGAACAACACACATATATGGTCACCTCTCCAGCTCATCTCCTTGACTTTGGAGTCTGAATCCAATCAGACATTTTTATGGTAGATCTTGTGCATTTGCCTTGATTGTGTCAGAAATAAATGTTTCTTTGAGGAAGAAATCCAGAGATCAAAAATAGTTTTTACTGGATTGTTCATGTAGGTTGCTTAAGTCTGATAATGCCAACCATATAGTGCCCACCATAATGGTGCCAGCCATACAGTGCCCACCATAAGGGTGCCAGCCATCCACTGTTCACCATAACAGTGCCAGACATACAGCTGACATGTATGATCAGCGCGGTGTTTGTCTTTTCAGCCGAAGAACTAGCACAGTCCTGTTTGCTATATTTTTAACCAGGCGCACTCCAATATCAGGCGCAATATAGAGCCTCCGCGGCACTTTTTAATGCGACTGAGATCAAGGGGCGTGTGGGAGGCGTCACACTACAACGATTCTACACATTTATAGCTTCAGTACAGCAAATCCAGGCACATTACTGCTGGAACAGGTAGAGCACTTAAAAAGTGGTTTACCTGAGCCAGAAGTGTCATTTTTGCGCTAGAATGCGCCTGATTTATGACCCGCAGTAGAACGGGTTCATAAATTCAGACGCATTCTACACTAGTATCAATAAAATTGGTGTCATGGGCGCCAAAAATCATTTAATGCCCACCAGAACGGTGCCAGCCATAAAGTGCCAACCAGACAGTGTGCACTATAATGGTACCAGCCATAAAGTGTCCACCATAATAGTGAAAGCCATAAAGTGCCCACCATAACAGTGCCTGCCATACACTGCCAACAATAACTGTGCCAGGCATGCAGTTTCCACCATAACAATGCCATCAGTGGAATGTGGCTGCCAAAAGAGGATTATTTCTTTCTAAAATCTGAGGACAGAGACAAAGCATGTTTGTGTCCATATTGCTGGGACCGTATAGAAGGTCACTGAGGACCGTATGTTGTACACTCCTGTTTTAGGGTATGTTCACACGGCTGATTTGAACGCTGATTCTGATGTGGAACTTAATGGAAAATCCGTGTTGCAGGGCACACAACGCTGAATTTCTGTGCCGCTGATTTATTTTCCATGTTGAAAAAATTCAGCGCTGAAAAAGAACCAGCATGTCAATTCCTGAGGTGGATTCTGCACATAGTATATGGAGGCAGAAAATCTGGCTCTGAAAACAAAGTCAAATCCACATCGGTAACGACAAATCCGCATCTAAAATCAGTGTGGATTTTAGGTGTGGATTCTCCACTGATTTCACGCTGAAAATGTGCCGTATGAACCTACTGTCAAAGCCAATGAGGAAAGGTTCCAGTTGCAACAAGATGATTCCCAGCCACAGGTGATAATCTCCATTCAGATATGATAGAATTTTCCAGCACAGAAGAGAAATAAATGTAAAACTGCACAGATCTGCGTCAGTCATGCACTTGTATTGACACAGACACCAGCAGTACCAGTTGTAAAGTGAATATTAGCAAACATCGTCACTTGACATTCGCACAACATCACTGATGTTTGCTTCTCTCTGGTCTAACAAGTTTGTCTGCAAGTATAATAGTGAAGATCCTCCCTATCTGGTTCTGTTGCATTTCCAGTGAACAGTATAATTTATGTCATGGAGGTTGCATCCCCTCTACCAGCTTTGACCACCAATTTAATTGTAATCCTCTCTGATTATCTAGGAGAATTCTTATAGTCACATTTGGCGGTCTAGAAATTACTAACAATTGTCTAAGCTTAAAGGGGTTGTCTCGCTACAACGATTGCTATTTATGTTAAAGATCTTGCAAAAACAAGTCACTTTGCAATATATATCCATTAGCAGTGTCCTACCTATTCCTAGATATCCCCTCTTATATGGGCTGCATCAGCTCTTCAAGTCACTATAGCTACAGACCTGTTCAGTCTCTCATGATAGGCTGTCAGTGTTGGTTACTATAGCTACAGACCTGGCTTCTACTACAGCCTAGTGGAAGCCAGTAAATCACCCTGAATTCAAAATGAAACCAAGAAAACAGGACTGAGGTAAGATGAATCAATGTAGTGAGACAACCCCTTTAAAGGGCTGTTTCACAGAGCCAGCTCTTCATAGCCAGCTTCAGGCTCCTACTTCCTGTTCAGGCTGTGGGTGATTCAGCAATGACTGACATATCAGCTCATCTATTTCTTGCTGAGCCTGTTAGAGGGATGTTGGTAATGAAGGGGTATTAGAGGGGTCTTCACACCATAGACTTATCAGCAGCACTCCAGCTGGTTTATCTTTCTTACTGACAAGTTTTAACTGTTTGGAGCTCTGGCACCTTCTGCCCTGCTGTTAAAGAGGTGTTCCCACCATAGCATTCAATGGCATACTGCTAGGGTATGTCATTAGAGTCTTACAGGTGAGGGTCCGCACCTGTCTCGGGAACAGGGCCCCTGAAAGTGTAAACTCAGAATGGATAGTCAGTCATGCCTGTGCATGACTCTTCGGGCCACATGTATGAAAACTGTTTAGGTTACTATGGACAAAAAAGTGAGTTTTAGACCTAAACAGTTTTCTTACATGTGGCCCTTCATTCTGTTCTATGGGAGTTCTGAGTACGGGTGAACATGGCACTAGCCTGTCCTCCAAATTCCTACAAAAAGCACAGAGTCGAGTGCAAGCATGAACAGTACTCCCTTCTGAGCCAATATGTTTGGCGGCTCATCCCCAGAGGTGGCATAGCCAAGGAGCATGCCATTGAATGCTATAGTGGGAACACCCCTTTAACAGCAGGGCAGAAGGTGACAGAGCTCTAAACAGTTAGAGTATGTACACACAGCGTGTTGAATACGTCTCTACATACCTAAAACTTATTTTATTTTACATACAAAGTGTGGTATGTATTTGGATACGTTTTCCGGACTGCGAAAGCGTACCCTATTGTTTCTATTGGCTTTTAAATGCGCAAAACGAATCAAGAATTGACATGCCATTTCTTTGTATGGATCCGGAAAAACGCAATACAATAACGAATGTAAAACATTCATCGTCTGAACGAGGATACGTATTTTACATTGAAATCAATAAAAACCAAATGAAACATTGTTAAATATGTATTTGGGTACGTATTTCGGTACATAATACGTACCCAAATATGTGTTTCACAAACGCCTAATTCACAAACGCGTAATTTCGGCACACATTTTGCCGCGTATTTGCGCTCTAATACAGGCGAGATGCGCTCCGAAATTATGGTAATCTGTAGTACTCATAGAGAACTATGAATTACGCCTCCTCTCCCCGCCCGTACAATACGATTGTAATGTACACACGGGGAGATAAGTGACATGTCTATTATTCACGGCGAATACGTGCCGCGAGTAATCAATGTCAATTGGGCCAGCGGGCTGCAGCCCCCCCGTGCCGCGGGAGTATGCACGTATTGGCACGGGCCCCCAAGACACATGATATACTGCGGCGCATACTTTACGCACTGCGATACATCGTATGCACATACCCTTAAAGTTTGTCAATAAGAAAGATAAACAAGCTGGAGTGCTACTGATAAGACACAGCAGGGAGTGACATCACTATTCCAAACATCAAGGCCACTACTGCTAAAGCAGAAAGAGATGATCAGTAACCAAAGGAAGCTTGTTTATGCAAGCAGGAGAAAACTGCTCTAACACTGAAAGGAAGCAAAATCAGAACAGCAGTGTACTTGGTGATAGTCTTTATCTACCTTCTCCTACAAGCTAAACAATGAAACAGGAAGACCCGTTTAACACAGCTGTAAAACAAGTCAGAGGGGTTCAAATTAATGGAACTCAGTTGCAATACCAGAGTTTGTCCATGGAAAAGAGTGGCGCTGTTCATAGGGAAAGGCCAGGGACATACTATAACACAAAAACTGGCATAGGTTCTTATAACAACCAATTACAATGCAGCTTCATCTTTCCAGGTCAGTTAAAGTACAAAGTGAAAGATCTAGGGGGACATGTAAGAAAAGTGGCACCGCCTCGACAGTCGCGCTTCTCAGTAAGTCAGTGTAGCTTTTGTCATTATGTGTTAAAGTGTCTCATAGCACTTTATATCCCGTTGTGAGACACATTTATGCGCCAAAAAGTGACGGAAAAAGTGTGTATGCAACAAAATTTGTCTTACCTCTTCACTATGAAATTGGTATGGATTGGTACGACAGTTTTGCAGCACATTTTGGCGTTATATTTATAAATGTGGTGGGTCGTACGAATCCGGTGGGACACTCCCCCGTAGAATTGGCACATACAAAAGTGTCGGGTCTGCCACAGCATGCACCAGATTTTGGCATACGACCATTCATCTGTCGGACAGGGCTATGACAGGTTTTGTGCCTCAAATCACACCAGAAAACCGCCGCAGCTCCGTTCATACATGTTGCCCTTAATGTTACCTTTGATATGAGACCAAAAGTTTACTTTTAGCATATTTTGGAGCTCTGAGCAAAATTAAGGATAGATGGCAACATGAGATGCAATATTATCAGAGAGTAACATAGAAAAAGCAGGCGTTAACACCTCCACTACCCTAGACCACCAGGAAAGCAGGCATTAACCCCTCCACTACCCTAGACCACCATGGATGCAGGCATTAACCCCTCCACTACCCTAGACCACCAGGGAAGCAGGCATTAACCCCTCCACTACTCTTGACCACCAGGGAAGCAGGCATTAACCCCTCCACTACCCTTGACCACCAGGGAAGCAGGCATTAACCCCTCCACTACCCTAGACCACCAGGGATGCGACACTAAACCTTTTAATGCATTAGACTATCAGGGGTTAGCCCTCCACCTTTCTAGAACATCAAAAATGTTGACATTACCCCTTCCAAGCTCTAGACCACCAGGGAAGCATACCTAATCCTTTACTGCCCTGGACTAACTTCCAAGAAAGTTAGTATTAAAACCTTCACCTCCTTTGATTACCAGGGTTATTGAACTTAACATCTTCACTGTCCTATACCATTAGAAATGTGGGAATTTATCCATTCAACTCCCTGGACTACCAGGGCTGTTACTAACATCTACTGTTCATGTCAGTTGTGTTTAGTCACTGGATAGGGATACATATGATGCTGGTTTTAATGTGAATGTTTTCCTTTGATGCTTTACTGGGATCTGTTCCTTATTTTGTCAAAAAAGTAAAGAAGAAAAAAATGTGTTTTGAGAAGTAATTAAATGCCTGAATTACATTTGATCTATCTGTCTGTGTTACTGCATGGAGAATGTCTCTCTCCCACTTCCAGCGCTTACTCGTTCACATATTGGGCTTGGCTTCATAGCTAAACGCATGCAATGTTTTATTTTGCCATTGATACATGTATCTGCAGAGCTCATTATAAGGTGGAGGAGAAACCAGAAGCCGCAGTCAGCACTGGATCTTGTCTAGTGTGTTACATAGAGCTAAGTATAGATAAGTTACTCTTCTTCTTCAGACACACCCGAGAGTATTTAGAAGGGGACATTGAAAGAGTGTACTATGTTAAGCGCCTGCTGTGTGCGACGTAAACGCGTTTGTTGTGTTGTCAAACATGAAAACGATGCATAGTGCCCAAGGCAGATTTCTGCCTCTACATTTTATTATATCATGTATAGTACGTGCCAAAAAACGCGATATGCATCATATGAATAACGGCGCATATTTTACATAGCGGTCTGTGAAAAGTGTTTAGAACATTGTTTTGCGTGCATTTTGGAACGGATTTCGCCTCAAAATACACTCTAAAATATGTTCCAAAATACGTTGTGTGAACATACCCAAAAACATAAAGGGCCAGAGCAGGCCCGGACTGCCCATAGGGCAAACCGGGCATTTGCCCAGTGGGCCGCTGGGGTCTGGCTCGGATCGCCCGCCGAGGAGGCCAGTGTTCCCCCCGGCGAGCCCCAAGTGCCGGCGCCGGTCTGTGGTGCATGTACAGGGGCCGCAATGGTCGCATCTGCGACCGGACCCCTGTGCCAGGGGGCCGAAAGGCCCCCCTTGCCACATGGCTGCATGGCCGGGTCACAGACCACGGCCGCTGCCTGCACCACGCGGTGCAAGCAGCGGCCGAGGCAGAACTGCTGGGATCTTCTGATCCCTGCCGTTCAGCTCCCAGGAGGCCGTGCAGCAGGCGCGCGATGTGATGTTGTGATGGCGCGCCTGCTCCGCGACCTGTACCAGGAAGCCAGCGACCGCTCCGGAGCAGGTGAAGAGGAGGGGACAGCGGGTGAGTATTATTATTTTTTTTTTTTAACTACTTACTGTCCCTGCCGGCCTATAAGTAGCCCTGCCTACCTTTATACTGCCCCTGCCTGCCTGTATACCGGCCCTGGCTGCCTATGCACTGCCCTGCCTGCCTATAAGTAGCCCTGTCTACCTATATACTACCCCTGCCTGCCTGTATAACGGCCCTGGCTGCCTATACACTGCCCTGCCTACCTATATACTGCCCCTGCCTGTATACCGGCCCTGGCTGCCTATACACTTCCCTGCCTGCCTATAAGTAGCTCTGCCTACCTATATACTGCTGCTGCCTGCCTGTAGACCGGCCCTGGCTGCCTATAAGTGGCCCTGCCTAGCTATATACTGCCCCTGCCTGCCTGTATACCGGCCCTGACTGCCTATAAGTGGCCCTGCCTGCCTACATACTGGCCCTGCCTGCCTAATGGGGGTCTACCTGTTTACATGCTGCTTATCTGACATTTTTTAATTTTTAATTTTTAGGGTCTAACATATGCTGTTTGCTGGGGAATTGATAGGAAAGTGCTGGAAAAGAGAGGAGTCTAAGATGTATTTGTGGTGAATTCTACAGGGACGAGTAGTGACCGGGAGAAGAAGATATTGCAATGGAAGGGAACAACTCATCAGGGAAGACGTCATGGAGGTTTGGCCCAGATGCAGAAGCAACGGAGAAGCGACCAACTCCCATCAGAGATGACGTCTCCTGTGAGTCCCTGATATCAGGGGTAATTTTACTTCTGTGTTGAGTCACTGCTGAATTCATGTGATGGTGACCTGACTACTGGTGATGTGATTGGTGGGGTTGTAGATTATATTAGTGCTTGTATAGTGTTAGTGTGGGCTTGTCCCTGATTGTAAAGCAAATGCACACTTGACTCTGTCATGAGGGGGTTTCTCTGCACCACTTTTTCTTTCTTGTGTGTAGGGGGCTCTGACACAGAGTGGTTTTGGTGCATTTTTTGATGCATTTTTTTGTGCAGAAATGTACAGCATTAACTACTCTGCCTTTCTGCACAAAAAAGCACCAAAAACACATAAAAAATGCACCAAAAATGCTCTGCATCAAAGCAGCTTTATAGTGTAGTTTATTTTAGAAAGTGGCGAGGTGCGAGAACAAGGGACATTTTGTAAGCGGATATTGTATGTGGGCTGCTGGGGGCTTAGTGCCAGGGCTGATTTTTATTCCCAGTCCGGCCCTGGGACAGAGAATTGTGCAGTTAATGTCTTACATCATTATAAATTCACGCAGATTTTCCATATGGCGAGTTCACACTGTGACAGGTACAGTACGCGTGCTGTAAATGCAGATCTTTTTTGTGTTGAAATTTTAAAGCGAATACTATGCGCACTGGACGGTGCGTATATACCTAAAAATAATTGACATGTCAATTCTCTTCAGCTGCACCAAAATTATAAGTGTGAGATACGTGTGGTGTGATTGATGCCACGTATTTTACATTGAACTCTATAGAAGTGAAGTGTACAGTGTTTAGCATTCCGTACTTTGTTTAGCATACTTTGGCACGTATTTTGCCGAAATTATGCCGAAATACACACAAAAATACGTCCGAAAAGACGCTGTGTGAACACCCCCTATAGATCTGTGGGCAGAAAATCTGCAGCAGTATACAGTAGTAGCAAAGCAGATGATATTTTAATAACTTTCATCCACATACTGTAAAAATTAACCATCAATGAAGATTTTTAAAGAGCCATTCACACTACGTTTTAGACTTTATTCATGGTATCTGTCGGCATAGTATCTGACGTGTACTGCAGCCGAGCCAAAGAGAATAATAGAGCAAACATAGTATTGAAGAGGTTGTCACCCCCCAAAAAAATCATTAATATTTGAGCAAAGGTGGGTAAAAAAAAGAAAAAAGTCTGATATTTACCTACCTGCCGCTTTGAAGGTCCAAACACTCCGTTCCCCTTCACGTCCGGTGGTTTTGGCTCTCCATTTACTTCCAATAGAGCATGAGCCTATCTAGCATCTCGTGATAAGAACCCGGGAGTGAAACGGATGCCCACTCTTGCACCAATTTCATTTTTTTTTTTTTTAATGGGCAACCCCTTCACTTTGACGTTTGCTCAACAAATTTGCTAAACAAACATACATGTGGTACACATCTGGTTACTATTTTTTTATGGATACCACATAGGGATCTAAAATGTGATGTGAATGGCCCCTTAATTTATGCCAGATTGGTTTACATTTTTCCCATTACAGGAGTTTCCCAAACCTTTAAATACCTCCCTATCATCTCCCACTGTGCTAAAATAGAAAATTAACCCATACTTACCTCTCTCATCACCAGAACTCTAATATCGTCCCTTACTGATGACGTCACGCTCATGGATCACATGATACTCCAACCAATCAGCATGTACAGCATGTGACCACAGAGGTCAATGATTGGCTGCAGCATCATGTGGTCCATGAATGTGATATCATCAATGAGGGACAGGGAGGAACAAAAGAGCTTTGACAACACTGGAAAGGTGGTTATGGGAGAAATAAGTATGGGATAGTTTTCTGTGTTAGCACAGTGGGAGGTTGTAGGGAGGTTTTAAAAAAAATCTTGGAAAACCCTTTTAAATTCAATGAGAAACTCAAAATCTACAACAAATTGGATTGTTATAGATTGTGCTACAGATAATCTACAGCAAGAACCACAAATCCAATCTCTGCGCTGGCCATGGTAATGATATGTTATGTCGACACCACTGGTGCAGCCGGGCACAGTGGTCACATGTAACGAAACATTACCCTTGGTGTATTGAGACCTTCGGGGGACCAGGAAAGCATTGCGGGTGGCGGGGTAAATGAGGGAAGGATTTTATTTTATTTATTTTTTAAAACTCACCTGTTTTTATCTGTCAGCCCCATTAGACGTACATTTTCTTGTAGATTGCCCTGCAGATTAGGGGTCATATTCATTGTGGTATTACCCTCAGCAAACCCAACTCCATTACCTTTCATCTTGTTCTGAAATCTGTTTTACAGAGCTGAATAGAGATGACTCGAAAAGTAAACAACTCAAAATAGTTGTGCCACATTTTTTATTGACTTACACATACAACAGACAGGAGTTTTTTTTCTAGTATAGGTGTAGAATATATAATTTTGACACATTTTATGCAAATTACATTTCAGTCTGCCTTTGTAAAGATTGATTCCTATGACACTTCAAAATTGGGATGGTGCAAAAGTAAAAGCCTGAAGTTATCCCCTTCCCACCGAAGCAATTTGGGGGACATGTATGAAAACTGTCTCGGTCTAAGGCTATGTTCACACGGCTTATTTCGGGGCGTATTTGCGAACGTAATTACCTCCACAAATACGTCCCGAAATACGTTTCAAATACATGTCACAAAGTGTGGCATGTATTTTGCGTCGTAAATACATTCCCCATTCTTTACTATGGGGATTTACGTAGCGAAATACGCCTCAATAAGTGACAGGGGACTAAATTTTACGATCGTATTTACATGGCGAAAATACGTTGCGGAAATACGCCTCGTGTGAACAACGAGGCGGATTTTACATTGGAGTCTATGCTAATCTAATTGTTCATTATTTGAAACGTATTTCGGGACGTATTTGTGGACGTAATTACACAAGTATAGGGGCCCCAAGTGGGATATGCTTGTTCCAGGAATACAAGAAACATACCCATAATCCCATGGTTGGCTATGCTTATTTTACTGTTTGTGTGTTTTTAGGGTGTGCAACCAAATAAAAAACCATGGTGAAGAAGAAAGCCAAAGGGGCCCTGCCCTGTCAATTAGACTTATAGGCTGCCGGTGTCCAGACATAAGTGGCATGATTGGGGGTGGTTACAGGCATGACCTAGTGTGATGTCAAGTATTTGGACAGGGCCCACTGCATTGTTCTGCCCAGGGGCCCATAATGCTGTTAAGACAGCTCTGTTCATACATGCCCCCCTTTGTGTTTATGTCATGGTTGTTTTTTCCTCCTCGCTTTCCAAGAACCATACATTCTTTATTTCTACATCTACGTAGACATAAGAGGGCTTTTTTGGGGAGGAAACTGGATGTATTTTTTATTGCTACCATTGATCGTACCATGTAATGTACTGGGAAACAAAAAACAATTCTTTGTGAGGTTTAACGTGAGCAAAAACACAAATGCTCTATTTTTGTGGGGGTTCGTTTTTTGTTTTATAAATGACATGCTCTCTGTATTTGGCAGGTCAATATGATTCTGGTGATACCAAGGGTGACATGTCTGAAAAGTGGTGACGGCACGGCAGGTTTTAGGTGCATTAAATCAGTGTAAAGTGCGCCTCTATGTACGAATCTTTAAAAAATCTAGCGTCTGGTATACCTTGCACAGGCGCATTACAAAATCTAGGCGCGTATGCTATCATTGCTAGCATATTTGATGCACCTTCTTAGGCGCATTCATATGTGTCGTGCCTAGTGTATAATGCGCCTACCCTGTTTCCCCGAAAATAAGACCGTATATTATATTAATTTTTGCTCCGAAAGACGAGCTAAGACTTAATTTTAGGGGATGTCTTATTCCTCCATGAACAAGAATTCACATTTATTGTTGAACAAAAAATTAACATGTATTAATATACTGTAGTGATTTCATCACAAACATCAGCATAAGCAGCCAAACTCTGAATTGCATAAAAAAAACCTGCACTAGGTCTTATTTGGGGGTTGTCTTATTTTTGGGAAACAGGGTAGTTTTGGTGCACTACAGTTCATTTATATAGAGAATAGGGCGTCAACAGTTTTTTTTTTGCAAGATACACCAAAACAATGGCACAGTCGTATTGGGACATGTCGCCCCAAATGTCTAGAGTTTTGTTCTGTTTTGTACCTTAACGCAAAAAAGAAAAATTATTTTTTAATTTGCACTGCAGCTCCATTTTCTGTGACCAATAACGTTTTTGTAATTCCATTTTGGGACCTGAGCGAGGGTTCGTTTTTTTCTGCCGGTTGTAGTGTAATTATTTATTGGGTCCCATTTTGGGATACATAAGAATTTTTGATCACTGATTCAGATTTTTTGGGGATGTGAAATGACCAAAAAAATGCAATTGTGGCATTGTTTTTTTCTACGGTGTTCACTGTACAGGATAAATGTTATATTTTCATAGATTAGACTTTTACAGATGTGGTGATACCAATAATGCTTAACTTTCTTATTTTATTATTTCATTAGTAAAATGGCAAGAGGGGGATCTGTTGAACTTTTAATTTTTTTTTCTTTATTTTGAATTTTTTTTATACTTGTACTTGAAGTCCCCCTAAGGTACTTGACCACTAGGGGGCGGGATCACTTGTATACTGTTTTGCAATATGAAGATATTGCAGAACAGTACAGTCATTGCTCTCCTATTACACCTTGCCTATGGTAGGAGTAGTAAATGGCAGCGGTGGAGGCATTCATAAGGCACCCAGCTGCTATGACAACCGATCGGAACCCTGAACATAGCTTTGAACCCTATAAAGAAATTACTAAGAACACAATTTTTAAAGAGAACCTGTCACATAATTTATGTTCCCCTGGCTGAGGACAGTACAAGCTAGTGGCAGACATGCTGTTTCCAGCGCTGTGTCCCTTATTCTGTAAGATGCTGTAGTTTTTGAGTATTTAGTGCTCAAATCTGCAGTTTTCAGCCAGAAAAAAAGTCATGAAAAGTCATTTGAGGCTAACTGATAAACCTATTACTTTGAATAGGTAGAAACATGTGAATAACTGCCAGGTGGGCGTGGCTACCCTTGGGTGGGTGGGGCTAACAGCTGCTCATGAATAAGATTTGAGCATTAAATGCTTTAAAACTACAGCATCTTACAGAATAAGGGACACAGCGCTGGAAACAGCAGGTCTGTCAGTAGCTTGTGCTGTCCTCAGCAAGGGGGGCATAACCTATGTGACAGGTTCCCATTAACTCATTTAGATTATAAAAAAACAGGTGGACATTCACTTTAAGATCATGATTATTATCACCAGGGCTGTGGAGTCGGCAAGCCAAAGCCCCAACTCCGACTCCTCAATTTTCCAAACCTCCGACTCCTGACTCCGACTCCTGACTCCCTCATACATGGCGCATGTTTAAGTGATAACTTTACTGTAGTAAAATGGTAACATAAGGCCTTTTATCAACTTATGATACAAAAATCAAGCAATTTAGGTAGAAAAGACACTGACAAGCAAAAAGGGTAACAATGTTTTGGTCTTTTGAACACTTGTGGGTAGAGTTGAAGAAAAAGCTGTATTCATACCCAAGTCCAATCTTCACCAACATTGGGAATGTGTAGAAGAGACCTGGCATCGGATTTTGGTCAAGATCTGCTTGAATCTGATCCAGAACCCAGAAGGATTCAGGTAGTATTGAAAACCAAAAGGTGGATTTCCCAAATACTAACAAAATAATAAAAATTTACATTTTGATTTTTAGAAGCAAAGCAGTAACAATGTAGTTACAGGAAAGAATCTGCAGAACTACAGAGCTAAATCTTGCAAGTCAAAAAGGGGAAAGTTAGAAGAGTTTTGTATAAAATTACAGTAGCTGTAGTGGAGGGTGAGATCGGACCCTGAAAGTCACAAGTTCAAAACATTGTTACCATTTTGCTTGTCGTGTAAAATATTTTTTTGGGATATGACTTTAGAACAAAAAAAAATTTAAAATAAAAAATTGCGAACATTTGTGGAAGTCTCTGAATCGTTTGAGAAATATATTGCTTCCATCAGATCCTGCATAAATAACCTCACATCTTATCTCTTTATTTCCTGTAGAGAACGCCTCTCTATTAATTTGGGGTTGGGGGTTAAAGCATGCCCACGGGGGGAACATCTCAAAACAATGTTTTAAAAGGAATTCCCTCGCCACAGTCAGTTTTGATAAGGGTTGAAGTCTTCTACTTCTTTGAAAGCAGGTGAAACTTTTAGTAAATCTGTTTGCCATGGGAGCAGAATTTTCTCCCCTGGGCAGCGCTTGCCTGCTCCATGTCTAAATTTACACCCCTCAGTATAAGGTGAAGATAGGGAGCGGTAAAACTGGGCCAAACCCAAAATTCTCTTACTCTTTGCATCCATCGAATAAGGGAAACCAACTTATTATATATTTTGGGAGCGGCCTTTTTATGACGACTCCGACTCCTGCAAAATAGGCCCCGGCCCGACTCCACAACTCTGACTCTGACTCCACACCCTGATTATCCCCCAAACCCCTTAAAAAGGGTTTTCTCACCCAATGATTAGTTTTTTTAAATTTTGGGGGAACGGAAAAAAAAGCTTTAGCAAATACTTTTGCTGTTTTTATTTTGCTTTGTTCAGGAAACAATGGAGATGTTATCTCAGTATGTAACAAGTTTTTTTGGGTTACCGACCACCCTCCTTTTCTTTATCTTATTTGATTGCTCCAAGCTGCTGTCTGACCATGTTCAGTCACTCCCTGCTGAGTCTTATCTCAAGTACAGGAGCTTGTTTATAAAAGTTAATGACACGTTTTCACCCTTGGAGCTCTGTAGCTTTGAACACTACAGATTTTTAAAAACTTCTTACTATTCACTGAAACCCGGGAAAGAAGCTAAAATTCCCAAATCACTGCAAAAAGAACCATTTCACCCCGAAACCAGGAAGCATGATTTTTGAAGCTGGCTGTGGCTCTGTGAAACTGCATGGTGAGACAACCGCTTTAAATGCTCCCCTATAGGGGGACAGGGAGGGTTTTGCAGGCTACTTGCTTCCATAGGAAAATATTGTTGGAATAAATTTTGGGGGGATTAGGAAAACAGTATCCTATGTACATGTTAAAACTAGACTAAATACTGTGTTGGGAGGGGGAAAAATTTTAAATTGCAAATAACCATTTACATTGAGCTGCATGTGACTGTGACGAGCCTCCAAAGAGAAAATGATCCATCATACAAACGCTGACTGATGTGAAGGTTTTCTCGCTGAAAAATTTTTTAATTAGTACCAGCACACTTTATTTATTCTGATTTATCTATTAACCAGGGATTTGCAGAGATCTGATACCAGAATTCTTAAATTATATTCTTGGTTAATGTAGTGTGCCAGTGGATTTGCTCCAAGGATTTCTTTGACCCAATAAACTGCTACATACAAGCACAGGTAGTATCTAAACATCAATCAAACCAAACTATGTTCTGTAATAAATCATAATCAGGATAATATTTTATTAGACGTTGATGTTGACTAATGTATATGGAGTAATATTCCCCACCTGGATTATTTTGCATTTCTAGTACAGTTGAAAAAAGACAACTGTCGATCAAGGTCAATCAAGAGTGGAGAGAAGTTATAAGAATATAAAACCCATTTAAAGGGGTTGTCTCACTACATTGATTCATCTCACCTCAGTCCTGTTTTCTTGGTTTTTACTTTGAATTCAGGGGGTGTTTATGTCTTCTACTGGCGCAGTAGAAGCCCGGTCGTAGCTATAGCAATAGTGCTGCAGCCCTTAGGAGAGATCAAACAGGTCTGTAGTATAGCGACCTGAGGAGTGAGCAGCCCATACAAGAGGGGATATCTTGAATGGAGGTACTGTTAATTTACATATATTGCAAAGTGACTTGTTTTTGACAGATCTTTAACATAACAAGCAATACTTTAACCCTTTAAGTATAATGCAGCATATATACAGCTCACTGACCTGTAAGGTAACTTCTGAAATTTTGTTCATTTATAGTAGGAGTATAGTACTACTTATAATAGACAATTTAGCTGCTGCAGAACCTTTTTTTGAAAAGTAAGTAAGTATCATAGGTATCTTTAATGATCTCAGTTCAGGTCATGAGAAGTGTGATCGGGATGGAACATTTGGACATTTCTGCACTCGTATTAAAGATGTTGACCCACTTTAGGCAATGAGGATATATAAATAGGATATGCCATCATTGTGTGATCACGCAGGACCAGGACAAGGTATTCTGGTGCCCTAGGCAAATAAGGCACAAATATTTAGCCCTATCCATGCCTCCTTGCGCCCCCTTTGTTTCTGGGATGAAGTGGCACCCTAGGTGCTTGCTTACCTTTGCCTACCTGTCGTCCTAGCCCTGGGTGCAGGTCCCAGAGGTGGGACTCAGACCTATCTCCTAAACGAGAACTGAAATGAATGGGAGTTCTGATTTCAGCCTAAGGCCTCGTTCACACGGCTTATTTGGGTGCGGATTGCAGCCGTATTGCACGCCGTATTTGCGCTGCAGTACGGCTCCAATCCGTCCAGTAACTACGGTAATCCACAGTTCTCATAGAGAACTATGGATTCCGTCTCTTCTCCCCGCTCGGCGAATCCGCTGCGGGGGGGGAGAAAGCGACATGTGAATTATTTACGGCGTGTACGCGCCATAGATAATGACAGTCTATGGGGCCGGCGAGCTGCCCGCCCCGCGGCACGGCTGCCGGCGTAATTGCGGGGCGAAATCCGTCCCCGCAATTACGTCAGCAATAAGCCATGTGAACATTGCCTAACATCGCTGCTCGGATATGCTACAAACTCTCATTCATGTCTATGGAAGAGTCCTGACCACCTCTCAGTTTTGGGGCTTGTTTGAGAGATAAGAGTGGGTCCCAGAGCTGGACCTATCAGACAATGATGGCATATCCTACCCTTAAAACTGATCAGAGGCGTAACCTCAAGCTCTTGGGCCCAAGTGCTTAAAGTGACCTGGGGGCCCCCAGCTACCATGTGCCATTGCTGGTGTCTTCTTATGTGGGAGAATGGTTTTTAGGAAACCTTCGTCTTCAGGGTCCGGTAGCAACTGCTAACGCTGCACCAGATTTGCGCTGCAGTACGGCTCCAATCCGTCCCTGTCATTATGGTAATCCACAGTTCTCATAGAGAACAGTGGATTCCGTCGCTCCTCCCCGCTCGGTGAATCAGCCGCGGAGGGAGAAAGTGACATGCACATTATTTACGGCGCCTACGCGCCGTGAATAATGCATTATCTATGGGGTCGGCGAGCAGCTCCCCTGCCGCCCCCCCCCCCCCGCCCCTTATTCAAGCCGTAACTGCGGGCGAAATCCGTCCCGCAATTACGGCTTGAATAAGCCGTGTGAACACGGCCTTACTCCATCTCATTATCTCGTGTCCTTCCATTCCCTAATTTGTTGATTATTTTATAGATCTTTGAATTTCTAAACTGATGACTGCCCTAACACTGCCATGCTTTATCAATACTGCTGTTCTTTTAGAGGTGGGTTGCACAACCTACAACCTGGGGACACCTGCAGCCTGTAACACTACTCTGTGTGGCTCCCAAACATAAGCACCCAGACAAGAAGAGCCATAGGGATGTATGCAGTTATAGTTTAAAAGAGTATTCCCATTTAATTGATTAGCTTTAAATATGTAGACAGAAGTACATAAACATTATTACCAAATACACTGCTGCTCTGATTTTGTCTCCCTTCAGAGTTACAGCAGTTTTTATCTTATGCTTGTGTACACAAGCTGCTCTACATTTGATCCTGTGGAGGTGAAGCTGGCCATCAGTCCACTTGAATTTCATTGTCCATGAGAAGTGCCCATTTCCACAGTCCATGCTCCCACCGCCAGAAGACTTACACAGGGTGAGCAGATTTTTTATTATTGACAAGCTGCTCTAGGTTACCAACCACCTCTCTCTGCTCTAGCAGTGATCAGGATTGTGAGGTCTCTCCCTGCTGTTTCTATGCAGCACAAAATCTTGTTTATGTTTCTTACTGACAAACTTTAACCAGGGCTGTGGAGTCGGAGTCGGAACCCATTTTGGTGGAGTCGGAGTCTGAGTCGGAATAAAATAGACCGGGCTCCGACTCCCAAAAAATTTAATAAATTGGTCCAGTTAGTTCATTGCAGTATGTGTTTAATATATTTTCATAAGAATTTGTAAATAATAAATTTGTAAAATTTTCTTAAAAAAAAGGAAAAAGGGGGGGTTTGGGAAAGGGCCCCGGGAAAAACCCCCCCAATTGGGGGGGGTTCGGGGGAAAAAAAGGGGGGTTTTTGGGCCTTTGAAAAGGGGGGGGGGGGTTTTTTTTTTTCCCCCCCCTTTTTTGGGATTTTTTTTTTTTTTTTTAAAGGAAATTTAAAAAAAAAAAAATTTTTTTTTTTCCCAAAAAGGGGGGTTTTTCCCCCGGGGAAAGGGGGGAAAAAAAAGGGGGCCCCCCCCCAAAACCCAAACCGGACAAAAGGGAAAGGGGGGAAATTTTTAAGAAAAGGGGGTTTTTTTTTTTTAAAAAAAAAAGGGGAAAAAAATTCCAAAAAAAAAATAAAAAAAAAAAAAAACGAAAAAACCCCCCCCGTTTTTTTTTTTGGTTAAAAACCCCCCTTTTTTGGGGGGAAAAGGGTTTTTTTTTTTTTTTTTTTTTTGGGGGGCCCTTTAAATTTCCCCCCCCCGGGGAAAAAAAAAGGGGCCCCCTTTTTTTTTTCCCGGTTTTGGTTTTTTTTGGGGTTATTTTTGGGGGGGGGTTTTCCCCCCTTTTTTTTTTTTTGCCCCGGGGGGAAAGGGGGGAAAAGGGGGGCCCCTTTTTGGGGGGTTTTTTAAAAGGGGGTTGGGTGGAAAAAAAAAAAAAAAAAAAAATTTTTTTTTTTGGGGGGAAAAAAAAAAATTTTGGAAAAAAACCCCCCCTTTTGGTTTTTTTTTTTAAAAAATTTTTTTTAAAAAAAGGGGGTTTTTAAAACCCGGGGGGGTTTTTTCCCCCCCAAAACCAAAAAACCCCTTTTTTTAAAAGGGGCCTGGGGAAAAAAAAAAGGGGGAAAAAAAAATTTTTTAAAAAAATTTTTTTTGGGGGCCCTTTTTTAAACAAAAAAAAAAATTTTTTTTTAAAATTTAAAAAAGAATTAAAAACCCAAAAAAATTTTTTTTTTAAAATTTCCCAAAAAATTTGTTTTTTCAAAAAAAAACCCCCCCCGGGAAACTTTTTTTTTTTTGGGGCCCCATTAGGGGTTTAAAATTCCCTTTTTGGGGTTGGGGTGGAAAAAAAAAAAGGGGGGGGGGGTTAAAAAAGGGGTTTGATTAATTTTTTTTTTTAAAAAAAAAAAAAAAAATTTGGGGGGGGGATTTCCCCTGAAAAAAAAAAATTTTTTTTTTAAAAAAAAAAATTCCCCTTTTCCTTAAAAAAAACCCCCCCCCTTTTTTTTTAATTTTTTTTTAAAAAAAAAAAAACCCCCCCCCCCCAAAAAAAAAAAAAAAATTTTTTTAAAATTTTTTTAAAAAAAAAAAATTTTTTAAAAAAAAAAAATTTTTAAAAAAAAAACCCCTTTTTGGGGGAAACTTTTTTAAAAAATTTTTAAAAAATTTTTTTTTTTGGGGGGGGAAAATTTTTTTTTTAAAAAAAAATTTTTTAAAAAAATTTTTTAAAAAAAAATTTTTTTTTTAAAAAAAAAAAAAAAAAATTTTTTTTTTTTAAAATTTTCCCCCCCCGGGGAAAAAAAAAATTTTTTAAAGGGAAAAAATTTTTTAAAAAATTTAAAAAGGAAAAAAAGGTTTCCCCAAAAATTTTCCCCCTTTTTAAAAAATTTTTTTAAATTTTTTTTTAAAAAAAATTTTTTTTTTTTTTCCCCCTTTTGGGAAAAAAAAAAAAAATTTTAAAATTTTAAAATTCCCAAAAAAAAAAAAAAAATTTTTAAAGGGGGGAAATTTAAAAAAATGGTTTTTTTAAAAAAATTTTTTTTCCCCAAAAAAAAAAAAATTTTTTGGGGCCGGTTAAAATTTTTTTTAAAAAAAACCGGGGGGGGAAAAAATTTTTTTCCGGGGGTTTCCCCCCCGGGTTTTGCCAAAAAATTTTTTCCCTTTTTTTTTTTCCCTGTCCGGGGTTTAAAGGGGGGCCCCCCAAAACCCCCCCCCAAAAAAAGGGGGGGGGGCCCCTTTTTCCCCCCAAAAAAGGGGGGGCCCCCCCCCCCAAAAAATGGGGGTTTAAAAACCCCCCCCTTTTTTTTTGGGGCCTTTTTTTTTTTTATTTTTTTTTGGGGGGCCCTTTTCCGGTTTTTTTTTTTTCCCCAAGGGGTTTTTTGGAAAAATTTTTTTTTGGGGGTTTTTTTTCCCCTTTTTTTTTTTCCCCCAAAGGCCTTTTTTTCCAAAAATTTTTCCCTTTTTTTTTGGGGGAAAAAAATTTTTTTAAAAAATTTTTTCCCCTTTTTTGGGCCCCCTTTTTGGGCCCCCTTTTCCCCAAAAATTTAAAAATTTTTTTTTTTGGTTTTTTAAATTTTCCTTTTTTGGGGGAAAAAAAACCGGTTTTTATTAACGAAAATGTTTTAAATTTTAAAGGAAAAATTTTTTTTTGGGGGGGGAAAAAAAAAAAAAAAGGGGGGCCCTTTGGGGGGGGGCCCCCCCCGCCCCCGGGGGAAAAAAAAAAACCCCCCCCCCCGGGTTTGTTTTAAAACCCCTTCCCCCCCAAAACCCCCCCAAAAAAAATTAAGGGGTAAAATTTTTTAAAAGGGAACCCTTTTGGGGGGGAAAAATTGGTTTTTCCCCCCCCAAAAGGGCTTTTTGGGGGGGGGGGGGAAAAGGGGGGGCCCCCCGGTTTTTGGGGAAAAAAATTTTTTGGGGTTTAAAAAAATTTTTTTTTTTGGGGGAACCCCTTGGGGGGCCCCAAAAAAATGGGGGGAAAAAAAAAAAAAAAACCCCCCCCCCCAAAAAAAATTTAAAAAAAAAAAAATTTTTTTTTGGAAAAAGGAAAAAATTTTTAAAAACCCCCGGGGGGGGGGCCCCCGGGAAAAAAAAAAGGAAAGAAAAAAAATTTTTTTTTTGGGGGAAAAAAAAAAATTTAAAAATTTTTTAAAAAATTTTTGGGGGAAAAAAGCCCCCAAAAAAAAAAAAGGGGTTTAAAAAATTAAAAGGGGAAATTTTTTTAAAGGGGGGTTTTTCCGGGGGTTTTTTAAAAATTTTTGGTTTTTTTAAAAAAGGGGGAAAGGGGGGAAAAAAAAAACCCCCCGGGGGGGGTTTTTTAAAAAAAATTTTTTTTTTCCAAAAAAAAGAGTTCAACGATCATCAAAACTGACGTGCATAGGGCAAATTTTCCTTTTTTACCCCGTATTGTTAGAGGGTGTTTTTCCCAATTTTGGTCACCGCTTTGCCACCAACCCAAGGGTTTGTGTAGAGTGGCTGTTCTCTAGACCCCTTTAAAAAAAATTCAAACGATTTTTGGTTTATCCCCTGAAAGAGGGATCTGATGGAGGCAAAAACTTTTTCTCAGAACAAATTCATAGACTCCACAAATTTTTATTTAGGGGTTGTTGTTTTAAATCCTTTTTTTTTTTTCCCCCCCCTTTCTGCAGAGTTTTGCTTATTTGGGAATTTAATAAAGTTTTTTGTGTTTAAAGTTGTTTCCAATAAATTTATTTTATTTTTAACCAAAAATAGTTTGATTTATTGTTTCTAAGGATGTTTAAAAAAGTTTAAAAATTAAGTTATCTTATATGTAGGGGAGTCGGAGTGGGGGTTTAGGGGAAATTTGGGGGAGTCGGAGTCGGGACTTTGGTTCCCGGATTCCCACCCCTGTTTTTAAACCCTTTATTTGCTATTTTGTCCTGCTGTTTAAACCTATGTCCCTCTAACAGGCTCATACTGGAATAAAAGAGCTAAACTGCCAGTCACTGCTATAGAACCACCCACTGCCTGATCAGGAAGTGTGAGCACATGCTCAGCTGTATTAGGAACTCCCATAGAAGAAAATGGGAAATGCTATGCTTTCCCATTTTTTTTTCTTTCCAGGGGGTAGGGAGAAAACCCAGATATAAGGGATAGGAATACCCTTTTAAGGGAGTAACCCCAGCCCTAAATTACCATTTTTTGGCGCCCAAATGGGGACATGACTGTTATTCTTTTCCAAGTTTTCTTGAACCCCTGTATCTTTCCTTTTCCCCTCCACACCTGTCAATTTTGTAACAAAGTCTATAGATTTTACTTTGAGTGCTCCTATAAAGGGGTATTTCTATCTGAAACAGTTATGACAAATCCACAGAATCTTCCATCATTGCCCCATAGGTTTGGTTCTCCGCAGAGAAGGAGATCTGGTGGAAAGGTGCTCATTCATATGTGCAGTTACCTCTAATATTAGCGCATGGGAATGGCAGGATTAAGCCATTTCTGTAGCTCTCAAAAACTACAATGGGAATAGATGCGCCCAAATGTTTTGAGCATGTTTGAGGATCCTTACTCTTCTGAAAATTGATTGCCTATATACGGGCCCATAAACTACGGGAATTTTTGGGTTAAAGGGCTTTGTGCAATGGATGTTGCTGCTAGTTTTGGTACGGATTTTGTTCCAAATTATACTGCAGATTTTTCTACATTGACTTCTATGGGAGAAGGAATTGTAATGCAGATTTTGCTTTCTCCCACTGAAAGCAGTGTTGAAAAATAAGCAGCAAAATCCGCACCAAAATCCATTGTGTATGCATTCATTCATAAAGGGGTTGTTAAATCACACGTAATGGATGATTAAAATTATATTACATATATAAACACACACACATATAGGGTACAATATCCTCTTACAGTATTACAGAAAATGCAGACTCCTCTCAATCCAGTGGTCCTGATGTCATAGTTGGAGTATAATTGTACCATTAATTTTTGAAGATACCAATTGTCCATATGAACAGACTATACTAAACCCTACTTAAAGGGAACCTGTCACATAGGTTATGCCCCCCTTGCTGAGGGCAGCACAAGCTAGTGACAGACCTGCTGTTTCCAGCGCTGTGCCCCTTATTCTGTAAGATGCAGCAGTTTTAGAGCATTTACCCCTCAAATCTTATTCATGAGTAGGTGTTAGCCCCGCCCACCAAAGGCTAGTCCCGCCCATCTGGCAGTTGTTCACATGTTACTACCTATTCAAAGTCATAGGTTTATCAGTTGAGGTGTGCGGGGCTAGCCTCAGGTGGGCGGGGCTAGCCTCAGATTGGCCGGGTTTGAAAAAAACTGACTCTTTGAAGGACTCTTCGAATGACTCTTCTGGCTGAAAACTGCAGATTTGAGCATTAAATACATGAAAACTACAGGATCTTACAGAATAAGGGGCACAGCGCTGGAAACAGCAGGTCTGACACTAGCATGTTCTGCCCTCAGCCAGGGGGGCAAAAACTATGTGACAGGTTCTCTTTAACACACAAGGTGATTGCCCCAATAAGGGCAGCAGCACCTGAAACCTAACCCTAGGCGACCCTACAATGCCCTAGTGGCCATGACACCACTGTAGTTGCTGATTGGCTGCAGCAGTCACATGACACTCAATTACATCACTGTTTGGAGCTGTAATTGAGTGGCATGTGACCGCTGCAGCCAATCATCAGCTGCAACAGTGACATGCCCATCCAAAAGAGGAAAGCAGACAATGGAACACTGGTGGTGGGTAAAGATGATCCTTTGCTAGAATAAAGGTAAAGGGATAGGTGAATATATATTTTTTTTATTTTAAAAGAGTCCAACTATGGTAATCTATTAGTACAAAAAAGAGGTTGACAAAACCTTTAAATTTTTTTGCAGCCTTGGTGGCGACACTCAAATGGACAATACGACTATTTAGCTAGAAAAGGGTCACGCACCCCTGTTTTCAAGGGAATGTCCTGTTCTTATCATTATATTCTGATTGGTAGCACTCAGCTTTTCAGATGTCTAATACATTTCAGCATTTAAGAAGTGGTCCCAAATCTTTTTTCCACCAGGGACCGGTATGATGCATGGCAATTTTTCCACGGCCCAGTCGGGGCGTGGTTTATCTGGGGCGGGGTTATGGAGAGGGTTGGATGTTTAGAATCATAGTTTCATAGTTTGTAAGGCTAAAAAAAGACAAGTGTCCTTTCTAGTTCAGCCTGTTGTGCTAAGGTGTTGACCCAGAGGAAGGCAAAAACCCCAATGAGGTAGAAGCCAATTGTCCTCATTTTAGGGAAAAATTCCCTTCCTGACTCCAATCTGGCAATCAGAAAAATCCCTGGATCAATGACCCCTCTCTGAATCCTAGACACGAGAACTTGTTATATTATTACGCCTCCAGAAATGCATCCAAACCCTTTTTGAACTCGGTTATGAATTCACCATGACCAGTCCCTCTGGCAGAGAGTTCCACAGTCTCACTGCTCTTACAGTAAAGAAACCCCTTTTTCATGTATATGTAGAAACTTTCTTTTCCTCAAGACGTAGAGGAGCCCCCTTGTTCTAGATTACAGCCCTGTGTATAAATAAATCTTGGGAGGAGATCTCTATATTGACCTTTCTTTGTATTTAAACATATTTATTATGTCCCCGAAGCCTTCTTTTCTCTAAACTAAATAACCCTAAACTTGCCAATCTTTATGTGTACTGTAGTCCACCCAGTCCTTTTATTATTTTGTTGGCCCGCCTTTGTACCCTGTTCAACTTTTACAATGTATTTCCTGTGAACTGGTGCCCAAACTGTACACAATATTCCATGTGTGGTCTAACCAGTGACTTGTATAATGGAGAATAATGTTCTCATCCCTGTGCATCTATGCCCCTTTTTAAAGCACCCCATGATCCTATTTGCTTTGGGGTGCTGCTGCCCGACACTGGCTGCTTTCAAATTTAAATTTACTGTCCACCAGGATTCCCAAGTCCTTCTCCATGTCACTTTTTACCCAGTTGTTTTTCCATTTAACATGTAATCATTTTAATGGATTTCTTTCCCCATGTGCATAACCTTGCATTTATCAGTGTTAAACCTCATCTGGGCCCTTTCCCCGCCCAGGCCCCCAACTTATCCCGATCCCTTTGTAATAACATATTTTTCCTCTATTGTGTGATTACTTTACAGAGCTTAGTATCGTCTGCAAAGGATCGATATTCTACTGTGTATTCCTGTGTAAGATTCATTAATGAAAATTTAAAGAGGTAGGGCCCAATACTGACCCTTGTGGTACCCCACTAGTAACAGCAATCAGTCTGAGTATGTACCGTTAATTTTTACCCTTTGTTTTTTTATCAGTGAGCCAGTTACTTACCCCCTTGCACACCATTTTCCCCCAGTCCAAGCATTCTCATTTTACTTACCAACCTTTTATGTGGCACCGTATCAAATGCTTTAGAAAAATCTAGATATATGACATCCAGTGCCTATATGACATCCAGTGCACAAAACAATCACAAAACAAAACACAATAAAGTGTATACTGTGTCATTTAGGGATATAGTATGGGGTAACCAGTATTTTATAAATGCAGACTGATTGTCAGCTCTGTGGGTCAGTATTGTATTAATAATGCTGACCCACAGAGCTGACAATCAGTCTGCAGTAATATTGATCAGCTTGGGGTCGCATTATACATGTACCGTATTTTTCGGACTATAAGGCGCACCGGATTATAAGGCCCCATTATCAATGAGCGCCTGTTAAGTCTTCTTGGTTCATATATAAGGCGCACCGGATTTATAAGGCGCACATTAAATGAAACAAAGCTAAGACCGCAAGCCAAGCTTCATTCAACACTTTCACAAGAAGGCCGTGTTCACACGGCTTATTCCCGACGGATTTGTGAGCCGTATTGAGCTCACAAATCCGTCGGGAATAAAGGCGGGACGGGGGCGGGGCCGGAGCGCGGCGGGGGCGCCGCTCCCGGCCCCATAGACAATGCATTGTTTACGGCGCGTCCACGCCGTCAATAATGTGCATGTCACTTTCTCCCCCCGCGGCTCCTTTTCACATTGGGCTACGGCCCGTTTATTCTCTCCTTATGGTCCTTCACTTGTGACTATTTTGAAAAAGGTCTTTTGACCGAAACGTCATATATGTTTAAAATCACCTATACCTTTCATATGTGCGGAGCCTGTGGATAAAAATAAATATCCTTTTTTGCATTTATTTGAGTTTCGGTCTAATTTGATTTTTGGGTTACATATGTGGTGAAACTCCACCCACAGACCAGCACCATACAAATATAAATAAGCGAACTGAGAGTGCCTTCCCTTCTCTTTCGTTGCCTACTTTCTCCCCCCGCGGCGGATTCGCCGAGCGGGGAGGAGCGACGGAATCCACTGTTCTCTATGAGGGCAGTGGATTACCGTAATGACAGGCACGGATTGGCGCCGTACTGAAGGGGCAGATCCGGCGCGGAGTACGGCGCCAATCCGTGCCCAAATAAGCCGTTTTAACGAGGCTAAACTCTCAACTTGTAAACTTGTAAAAAAAAGTCAATACATGTACATATTTTCCGTGCCGTATCGCCCAAAAAACGTGTCACACTTAGTGAAGCTTATTTGCAACTGATTTGCAACTGATTTCGGACGTATTTACATCGGAAATCCGAAGTGAATCAGTTCTGAAATCAGCTGCGTGAACATAGCCTTAGGCCCCGTTCACACGGCTTATTTGCCGAGGGAAATTGGCGCCGTTTTTCCGCGCCGGATTTGCGCTTCAATACGGCGCCAATCCGCCCAGAGTCATTACGGTTCCACTGCTCTCATAGAGAACAGTGGATTCCGTCGCTCCTACCCGCTCGGCGAATCCGCCGGGGGGGTAGAATGTTACATGCACATTTTTTACGGCGCGGACGCGCCGTAAACAATGCATTGTATATGGGGCCGGGAGCGGCGCCCCCGCCGCGCTCCGGCCCCGCCCCCGTCCCGCCCCTTATTTTACGGCGGATTTGTGCGCTCAATCGGCGCACAAATCCGTCAGGAAATAAGCCGTGTGAACACGGCCTTAGTGCACTTATTTGCAACTGATTTGTAACTGATTTCGGAACGTATTTACTATTGTAAATCAGTTGCAAATCAGTGTCACTAAATTAGCTGTACCTAAGGCCTCGTTCACACGGCTTATTTGGGCACGGATTGGCGCCGTACTCCGCGCCGGATTTGCGCTTCAGTACGGCGCCAATCCGTCCCTGTCATTACGGTAATCCACTGCTCTCATAGAGAACAGTGGAATCCGTTCGCTCCTCCCCGCTCGGCGAATCCGCCGGGCGGGGAGAAACAGACATGCACATTATTTACGGCGCGGACGCGCCGTAAACAATGCATTGTCTATGGGGCCGCCCCCGTCCCGCCCCTTATTCACGGCGGATTTGTGAGCTCAATACGGCTCACAAATCCGTCGGGAATAAGCCGTGTGAACACGGCCTAATACGTTCTGAACAAAGCCTAAAAACCCAAGTGAAGAATTGATTCATATATAAGGCACATCGGACTATAAGGCCTCGTTCACACGGCTTATTTCGCCGCGGATTTGCCGACGGATTGACGATCGTCAATCCGTCGGCAAATCAGTCAGAAATAAGTAACAGCCTATTTTCTATTGATTTCAATAGAAAATACGGCTCGTCGTTCACACGACGCGTATTTCCGTGCCGGATTGCCGCTGCGGATTGACGACGGCAATCCGGACGGAAAAACATTGTGCATGTCAATTATTTACGGACGGATTCACCACCTACAATGATTGGAGATGGTGAATCCGTCGGGAAATCAGTTACAAATACGTGCCACACTTAGTGGCACTTATTTGCAACTGATTTTCAACTGATTTCAGAACGTATTTACGATCGGCAATCCGATGTAAATACGTTCTGAAATAAGCCGTGTGAACATAGCCTTAAGCGCACTTTCGATTTCTGAGAAAATCATAGGCTTTTATGTGCGCCTTATAGTCCGAAAAATACGGTATATAATATACATATGTAATCAGCTCTGTCATTATAGAGCTATATGCCCCTTGTCGTCATTAGAGATAGATATATATACACATATGCCCGCTGTAGTCAAAAGTGATAGCTATATATGCCCCCTGTCGTCATTAGAGATAGATATATATACACATATGCCCGCTGTAGTCATAAGTGATAGCTATATATGCCCCCTGTAGTCATTACAGATAGATAGATAGATAGATAGATAGATAGATATACACATATGCCCCCTGTAGTCATTAGAGATAGCTATCTATGTTCCCTGTAGTCATTAGAGATAGGGATATATGCCCCATGTAATAATAATAAATAAATATATGCCCCCTGTAGTAATGATAAATATATGCCCCAAGTATTAATAATAAGTAAATATATGTCCACCAGTATTAATAATATATGCTCCAGTATTAATAATAAGTAAATATATGGCCCCCAATATTAATAAGTATATGGCCACCAGTATAAATAATAAGTAAATATATGGCCCCAGTATTAATAATAAGTAAATATATGGCTCCCAGTATAAATAATAAGTAAATATATGGCTTCCAGTGTTAATAAGTAAATATATGGCCCCCAGTATTAATAAGTAAATATATGGCCCCAGAATAAATAAGAAGTAAATATAGGAAGTGCGTGGCTTGCCATGCTGGAGAGCAGACGCGTGTGAGTGAGCTCCGTCCTGGGCTTTCAGCATAGAGGGGCAAACTCAGCGCGAAATGACACCCAAATGATCTAAAAAGAAGACAACACCTCCTGGGGCTGATCTGGAAGACAGTGTCCCAATATCCACCTTTTTCGCTCCACTCTGCCCTGCAGGGGGGGGTTCAACGGGAACTTGCGGACGGGCGCCTCTTTGCCCCCCAGAGCGGGTTCGGCTGAGAGATGACCCCAAACCCCTTTTGCGGGGACACTTCGCTCGCAGAAGCTCCTTCGCTGAGTGGGGACGCGCCCGGGGATGGGACGTCGTGGGGGGTAAAGGGGGGCTCGGAAGATCGCAGCAGGAGGACGGTGGGAGAAAGCCCGGAAACTTTCGTCCCAAAGGACCCATTTTCCAGGCCGCGGGCGCAAGAGAGTGGGCCCTTTTGCAGAGCGACAGTGTAACCCCTCTTGCGATCCCCAAACAGCGGGACCACCGATGTCGGGAGCTTCTCCCCACGGAGCCGCAGTGAGTACCACCAGTACCCCTGAACGCGGCAGACAGTTGGCTGGGACTGCTGCCCTACCACCATCAGGGGCTTTGCACCAGTGGAGAAGTCAACATCCCGCCCCCCAGGCACTGGAAGCCCAAACGGCAGCATGACCCAGGGCAACGCAGTCTGCGGCCTGCCCCCCCTTTTCCCTTCCCCAATTTTCCTTTGCCCCCACCTCCCTGCTGAAGCCCCCCGTGATGCACGAACACCTGTTGGTTAAATTGGACAGCCCCGTTTTTTAACAAAATACACATAAATATAACAAAACCATTATAAATAATAAAAAATCTGTAAACCGGTATTAAATATATTATGTAAAAAAAATATACCTCCCGTATAAAATAACCACCTCTGCCCGTGCCTCTCCTATACTTATTTATCTATTAAAACCACATAAATACCCGAATAACATTTTTATAACCACATTTTCCAAACATGGAGCCGAGGTCCTTTGGGACCCCCCAAAACCCGCCCCCGGCGCCAAATCCCCAAAGGGTTTTAAAACCCCCATTTTCCCCCCACCCCGTACTCCCCTGGCTCGGGGGCCCCAAAAGCCAAATTTTGGGGCCCCTCTTTTTTGCTCCCGGGGTCCCCCCCAAAAGAGCCCCCTTTCGCGGCCCGTAAAAGTTACCCAAACTCTGAGGGAATCCTACCCCAAAGGGATTTCCTCACCAATTTTCCCACCACCCCAAGAACCTCGACCGCCACGGCCACCGTGACAAAAATAACCCCCCGGCAACCAACTTTGCCGAGAATTTCCCCCAAAAAACCCCCACCCCCTCGCCCCTAACCCCATTTCAAGGGCGGGGGGTGGGCTGCCTCACATGGCTGGCGAGTTTTCCCGGGCAAGAGGGGGCCTTTAAATACCCCCCCCTCCCTGCGCCGGGACTCCCCCCCCCGCAGCCGCGTCATCATAGCGCCCCGTCGCGTCACCGCGACCCGCCCCGCCGCGCCCGCGGTGGGGTCATCCCCGCCCCCCCTCAGGGGGGCGTGGCCCCGGTCCGGCGCGCTGCCTTGCCCCCGGGGAAAGGATTCCGCGGCCCGCCCCCCCAAATCTTCCTTCCAATTTTCCTTGATCCCCCCCCTCCCGCTGAACCCCCCCAGTGATGAAGACAAAAACCGCTTGGATAATTGGCCACGGGCAGCCTTTTTATTAACAAACATACACAAAAATATAACACAAACCATTAAAATAAAAATTTAAATCTGTAAACCGGTAAAAAATTATATATGTAAATAAAATACCCCCACGTATAAAATAATCACCTCTGCCCTGCCCTCCATAAAAATTTTTATCATATACAACCACTAAAAAACCCCGAATAACATTTTTATAACACAGTCCAAACTGGAGCCGGGTCCTTGGAGCCCCAAAAACCCGACCCGGCGACCAAATCCCCGGAAAGGGGGGACAAAACCCCCTTTTTTTCCCCCCGCCGACCCACGGGCCCCGGAGGCCCAAAAGCCATACTCTATGGTCCTTTTTTTGCTCCCCAGGGAAAAACACCCGAAAGAGCCCCCCTTTTCGCCGGGCCGCCAAGTTCCCCAAACTCTGGGGGAAAACCCTACCCGAAGGACTCCCTCCCAATTTTCTCCACCACTCCAAGCCCCTCGCCGCCACCGCGAGCATGCCATGCCCCCTATGCCGCGAGACCCCCACCAAACCGAGAGCCCTCTCAATACCCCTGAAGACCGGGGCCCCAAATAATCCAACCCAAAACGCGTCGGGAAAAAACCCCTCGCTCCAAAAGTTCCCCACCCAGCCCCCAAATTAAGGGGGCGCACAACACCCCCCCTTTCGTGCCAAAAAACCTGCCACTGCCCTTTGGCCTTTCCCCCGGGCCCCTTGTCAGGCTACCCCGACCGGGCCCCCCCGCCAACGATCCCGGGAACACATGTCCGACCTACAATGACCACCCGGGGAACAGGACCACACCGTAACAGGTCTTTAATTTTCTTAACCCAGCCCCCAGAAGTAGGGAGCCCAAATCTTTACCCCCGGGCATGCAACACCAAACACCCGGGGGGTCATCCAATGCCGCTCCCGAAAAAAATTGGGGAACCCACCCCCACCCACCTCTACCACCCGCCTATCCACCGAATCCTGCCCACGCGCGAAAAGCCGAGCGCCGCCCCTCGGCCCGGGGACGTCCGCTCTCTCTGCGCCCCAGTGGCATAGGAATGTCCCAGGACCCAACCGGAAAGGCGACCCGGGTACAAAAAAACAAAACCGAAAAAAGTAAGGCAAAACTCGGCACAAACCCGACCAAAACCCCGCCAACCTATGCCTTCCCCCCCGACCACCAACGGGGGGCCACAAAATACCCTAAAACCGGCCCGACTCCCACGTCCAAATCCTCCGGACCAAAAACTCGGGGGAAAACCCCCCAACCCGCCCCTCTGTTGGCCCCAATCCGAAAAGAGGCGGGCGAACTCCCGGGCTCCCCCCCAATGCCCCCAAACAGCCCCCTGAATACCGCCGCGAATTGTTTTGGGGACAGAAAAAACCATCTGGTGCCCAATGGGGGCCCCCACACACCGCTCTGAAAAAAAACCCAAATGCCGCAAGCGAGCCAGGGGCACAGAAGCCCCTTTAATCCCCCTCAACCGCCCTGTTCCCCCTCCCCCCCTGATCCGTCTTTGAAGTCGGATCCAAAATCCACAGACCAAAAATGCCCCACACATCAGGGCCCTGCGGGCCCACCCCCTCTCCCAGACTGGGGGAAACCAACCCCCCCCTCTCAACGCCCCAAAAAAAGGCTAACAGGAAAAGGCCAGGCGAAATAAAGCCACTCGTACTCCGACCCCGCCTGACGCACACCCCCCAAAATTCCCAAACAAGCGAAAACGGGGCACGCAAAATCCTGGCCCCCCTCCCACGCCCATAACCGCGCAAGGCCCGGGGAAATAACAAAAACTTTGTCAGATCCCTCCTCCTTTTTCCCCCTTTAAAACAAAAACTAAGCCGCCAAAATCTGGTTCCTTTGCCACCCACCACCCCCGCCCCCAAGTGAAACCCTCAGGACAACATTGCCCCCACCTCATCTCCTCCGCCACACCGGACCAAAACCCCCAAGCCCTTCAGACCAATCCCCGGGCCCACCTAGGAAAAAAGGTCCCCCCCGACGGGGGAAACCGGGATCAAATGGTCTGCGCCCCATGCCGCGCTCCAAAGGTGACTGGGGGATTTCTCTCCCTCCTCCGCCGCCCCATGGCGCCAGTTCCCGAAAACCCTCCCCCTGCAATGAAAAGAGAATCAGCCCCCACATTTAGCACCCCCAACATGCTCAGCCACCACCCACGAATTTAATTTAAGCACCCCCAGAACCAACAACCGGAGCAACCGAACCCCGGAGGGGAAGATGCAAATAAAAGTTGATGGCGAACCATCCCCAAGGTCAAAAAATTAAAAAAAAGCACCCCTTTTGATCCCAACCCATCCCCCCTAGTCAACTCCACCACTTTGGGGAAAGAGTTCGGGGAATGCCAAATTGCGTACCAAAAAAGAATCCCCCACTCCGCCGGGCCCGGAGCCCACACCATGTCCCCGCAAATGGCCCCCCAAGCCCGTGTGCCCGCCCCACAGTAAAGTGTCCACCTCCCGGGGAACCCCCGCCCAGTTGGGGACCTGCCGTTAACTTTTCCCAAAAAAAACCCCCACACTCCAGGGCCCCCCTGTCTCCCCCTTCAAACGCACAAAGGTTGGTTTTATCCCCCGGTGCCCTCGCCAACCGCCTACAAAAAAACCCTTTCCCCTGGGCAAAATCCCCGCAAGCAAAAATTTTAGTTCCCAAACAAGGACTGCAACTCCCCCAACGGATTTTTTCCCCAAAAGGCCCCCCTCTGCACTTCCCTTTTAACGCCCCCAATTTATCCCCGGAACATACACTCCCTACCACGGAATCAATACAAAAATGCCCAAAAAATCAAACAAGACAATGGGGCCTTCCGTTTCCCTTCGCCAGCGGAACCCCCAAACCCCTCCCACCCAATCAACCCCCGTAGCAGGGCCCCCAAATTGGGGAACCCCGGGCCCCACACAAGAAAACATCCAAATAAGAATGATTGAGTCCAAACCCCCAAAAATCCCTTATGCCCCTTCCAAAAAAGAAATTAAAACCCCCAAAATAGGCGCAGGACAAGGAACAACCCCCTTGGGAGGACCTATCCAATAAAAATGTCCTCCCAAAACACCCCCCAACCGCACCTCCCGCATGACCCGGGAGTAACCCGGGAAAACCCATTCGATGTCGGCCCTTGCCTCAAGTAAACCCCCCCCAAAACCCCTGGACCGGGCCACCGCCCCGTCAAAGTGTTTAAAAACCACTAACACAATCCGGTGCTATGCCCCATTGACCCAGCTTCCCTTGGGGAAAGACAAGTGGGTTTAAACCGAAATTTATTCGGCTCCTTCTTCGGAAAACCCCCCCCGCGGGGAAACCCCCAAATCCGAAAAAAGGTGGCCCGTGAAAGGACCGACATGACCCCCGTGCCAGTTCTTTCCCCAATTTCTCGTCAACGGTGGGTGCTCGTGTGCCGACCGTTGGTTTTTTACCTAAAAAGGACCCAAGCCCGGGGGGGGTCTTAAAAAATTCCGCAAAACCCTCCCGCAACAATTTGCCCTCACCCATCACTAAACCTGGCCAGGAACGGGTCCACTCTCGGAGTTTATGGTGTGCCCCCCTTGGCCCCCACCCCCGCCCCCTTAAAACACCCGGGGAACAGGTGCGAGGTCGCCCCCCAAAAAAAAGCAGATGTGTTTGAATTTACTCCTGCCCCTATTACACTGGCCCTATTGAACTGCCGCAAGCTCCTTTTTTCCCCCCAGCTTGGGCCCCCCCCCCCTTCTCCCCCCCCATTACCCCCCTTTGGCGGCCGCCCGGCCCCCCCCCCTGAAAGGGCGAACCCAACTTGTCGGTGCCTGATTTTAACCCCAAAGGCCCATATCCTTGTGGTCCCACCTTAAAGGAGGGGGGACCCCTTCGTTGGTGAATGTCATCATAGGCAACCAGCCAAAAACCCCCTAAGCCCGTGCGCCTCCCCCGATCGAAACCATGAACAAAACAGCGCCGAACAATTTTCCGGGGCTTTCTCCCCAATCACACTTGCCAAAATGGCAAATGTTTTCAGCCAAATTTGTAAACGTCTGAGGGATCAACCCACCCCCGCTTTTTTCCCCTTTCCTCCCCTTCTTACTTCCCCCTTTTCCCCTTTTTAGGTTAAATTTTTCCAGCGGAGAAGGGAAAAGATTTCAACGTATTCATCTTTCCCTTCTTTTCCCGCACCCCCTGCTTAAAAAAGGCCCCGAGGGGGCCCCTTCAAAGCAAATAGACCTCCCCTTTTGCCTTGTCATCTAAACGCCGGGGTCCTGCTGCTCCCTTTTCGGTCTGCCCGAAAATGTGAACCCCCCCCCTACTTTCCCCTTTTCTTCGGGGTCACCCCTGCCGGAACCCCCACCAAAGGCCTCCCTTCCACGCGTTGTTGGGAAACCCAGCACTAATCGGAGGCGGGGCCCCAAACCACCCTGCCCCCCCCCCTTCCAGCCGCCCAAAACGCCCCGGACCGCATCTGCCAAACCCCCCCCTTCCCCGGGTTCCCCCCCTGTCTCGCCCCCGCACGGCAATCTTGCCCTGGGGAAAACCTGCGCTCCCAAAACTACCCCCGGGGCCGCAATAAAGGGGGGGGAAAAGAAACACAAAAAATTATCCCGGCTGCGTGGGGGCTGTGGACCCCCCACCGTTCCCCCGGGTTGCAGGGCGTCGCTCCGACAATCCGATCCACCCCTGGTGTCGGCAGCCCGGGGCAAGGCGTCAAACCCCAACCCGGGGGGGGGGCCCACCCGCGCAGGCCGCGGGTCTTGGGCGAGAATCCACGCCCCCCCGATGTCCGGTGCTCCCGACGACCACCCCCGGGGCCACAGCCGCGCCCGCTGGGCCCTTCCGGGGCCCACCCACTCCCTCGTCGTCTCCGCGGGATCCCGCCTCCGACGCGGGGGGAAAACCCCCCGACCGGAGCATCGCCGCAGGGGCCACCGCTACCAGGCCGGATCGCCCACGAAAGGGGCGACAGCTGGGGCCTGCACCGGATGGGGGAACCGGGCCCACTGTCCCCCCGCAAGGGCCCCCCCCGGCCCCCCCGGGTGCCTCCGGGCCCAGAAGGACCCCCCGAAGCCCTGGGCGATCCCCCTGACCGGAGGGTCCCCGGAAGGGGTCCCCCGGCACGACGGGCCCTCGGGGTAAAAGGGTAGGGGTGCGGAGGTCCCTGCGTCGGGGGTGCTCCCGCGGCGGCCGGCGGTTCCCAGTGCGGCCCCTTTGGGGGCCCTAGCCACCGCCTCCCGCTCCCCCCAGCCCTGCGCGCCCGGGGGCGGTAGCCCCGCAGCTGATTGGCGGTCCCCGTCCGCCCTTTTCTTCCTGCTGTTTTAGAAGGGGGGGGGGAAAAGCAGCGCGCACACGGTCTCACTGCCCCACATTCTGCGTTTTATGCTTTTTTCCCGGGGTAGAGGGGGCCTTAAATACCCGCTCCCCCTGCGCCGGGGACTCCCCCCCCCGCGCCGCGTCATCATGACGGCCCCCCGTCGCGTCACCCGCGACCCCCTTGGCCGGCCAGGTGCCGGGTCATGCCGCGCCTCCCCTCATGGGGCGTTCCCGGTCCGGCGCGTGCCTGGCTTACAGATGTGGGGCAAACTCCCCCTTCCCGATACCTCAGTCCCTGACCCCTTGGAGGATCCCGGGTCGAGCCCTACTCGCCGCACTCTCAAGGCACTTCGGCCCTAACCTTCTCTGGGCACCCCTCACAGCCCATATGGGCCACAATAGGGTCTGCACCTATGATTACTTCAATGGCCGCAGAACCCGGACACCCTGCGCCGCCTCAACGATTGCCTGTGCAGGACTGTCTCCCAGCACCTATCTCGGCGGAGGCTATGCACACCCTTCAAGGGCTGCTCTCTTACTAGTTAAAAGTGATTTGGCAGTTATGGCACAAGAGCTGAAAACCGCCTGGTGCCAGGACCTTCATTCGGTCAAAGCAGATATCACTCAGATTCAAACTCAAGTACAGGAGCTGGAACAATTTAAAAGCTCGGTTCAAGACTCCATAGCAGACCTAAGAGCCTCCCTTGACACCCAGAGGTCCCTCCATCAGAATTTGTTAGATCACGTGGATGACTTAGAAAACAGAAACAGGCGAAACAACATCCGAATACGGGGGCTGCCTGAATCGGTGAAATCCCAGGACTTGCCACTGACTCTTAATAAACTCTTTAATTCGGTGCTGGGCAATAGAGTGGAAGAACACATTGAAATCGACAGGGCACACAGGACCTTGAGACCTCCCAGCATTGATGCAAACAACCCACGTGATGTGATCTGCCGTATACATTATTTCTCGATCAAAGAGGCGATTATGAAAAAGGCGAGACTTGCCCCTAACTTGACCCATAAAGGCACAAAAATATCCCTTTTTCCTGACCTCTCTAGGCGCACCCCGAGACTCAGATCGGCGCTTAAACCTTAACTATTAGTTCTGCAGACCCGCAATATCCAGTATAGTTGGGGATTCCCATTTGCCCTCTAGGTGCGCCACGGAGATGACATCTTGTCCGTCCGCTCGCCTACAGATCTCCCTGCCTTTTTAAAGGCACTTGACCTCCCAATGATACCTCTTCCAGCCTGGGATCCTCTGTTCGTCTCACAGACGTCATCGAGTCAGGTTTGTGATGAGGACTTTACTACCACGAGACGCATAGACCCCACTGCAATGGCCCTCCCACAGAGACCCCGAAGATTCCCCAGAAAGGATGGGTGAAGATGCTCTTAGAGACTCTAAAAGACGTAGTCTTCCAGTTTCTATGCCATGAGTTGGAGTATGGAAGTCACATGATGATACTCCAATTGTCCCTCCTCTTTGTGGTCCCGATATCTGGTGTCGCTGAGATCTGGGATCCGAGGCTTTTGAGAATGTGATGGTCCCATTTTTATGATGTCTGTGGTATTGTATACAGCTAATCTTCCTGTATGAAAGATTACACTTTCTTTTCCCCTCCTCATCAGATGTACAGTCGTATTGACTATGTACTTTGACACCACTCCTTACTTATAAATGTGAAGGTAACCTCTATTGACCCGATCCTACTGTCCGATCATGCAGGAATCCACATATAGGGAACTGCTCCACTTGCGCAGTGATCTTCGCTGATTGTTGGACCAGAAAACTAAGAGATATCAACAGATTTGTTCTAGCTCATTCTATGAATGGAGCAACAAACCCAGTAGGATGCTGGCCAGGGCGTTGCGTGACAAGAGGGCCTCACTTTATATTCCATCGATTAAAAATAAGCTGGTCCACCTTACCTCGGAAATTCTTGAAAGTTTCCGTACATATTATCCTGATCTCTATAACCTCCCAAAAGCTCCTTGTAGCGGTTGCCCCCGCTCCTCGGCCCGCGGGCGCACCCGTGGCCGCCCCCCCAGGCGCCTGCCGGGGTCGGGTGCCGCGGCTGCCTGCGGGACGAGCCGGGGGTCTGCTCCTGCGGGGACTCACCTGGCCTCGTTCCTGTCCCGTCCGCGTCCTCTGCCGGCCAAGGCGCGCGTGGCCGCCCCCTAGCGCGCGCGCGTTCTTGTAAATTTAAAGGGCCAGCGTCCCAGTAATTGGTTATTCCCGGGCGCTTCCCCTATTTCAGGATCCGCTCCGCAATCATTCCTTGCTGGATCTATGTTGCCCCGAGCCTTAGAGAAAGCGTTCCTTAACTATATTCTCGCCTTACCGTGTACCAGACCTCTTGCTACGTTTCTCGACTCCGAACCTCTGCCACCTGCCCTGACCTTACTGCCTGCCCATGACTACGATTCCTGGATTACGATGCTGTACCTCGCTGCACCTCGGCCGCCATCGCAAGCAAGTCACGTCAGGGGTAACGACCTGGTAGTTTCACGCCGCAGAAAGGGTCCATCCCGCTTTCGGCGGGCTTTTGGTTTGAAAAACCGGGGGCTACTTAAAATTCCTTTCCCCTGGCGGGCTTAACTATCATGGGCTTGGGGTGGCCCAAAGGGACCACCCCCCACCATTTACAGTTAACCCACCCTTTGGACCCCGCCAAGGGCCTCTCCCAATCTTGCGGATCTCACGAACATTGCGCTAAACAGTTGCAGCAGATTGCGAAACCAAGCTTAGAAATTTGGGTCCTGTCCGCCATGATGTTCAACCCCTGGGCCCCCAGCAGAAAGAAACCCTCCCCTCTTCGCCGGGGATTCCCTACTACCCCAGCCGTTCTCGCTGGCAACTGGGGGCCCGAAGTTTCCCCTTTCCATCCCTTCCAAGTTCGAGGGGGATTTTGAAGCTCGGGTAGGGGTTTCCCATCACGCAGTGCTCCATGCCCGGGGGGAGCTGAGGGCCGCCATTTCCCACTGAAAGGGTCGAAGGTGGCATTCGGGGTGAGCCTGCGGTCCAGAAAGGGCCCCTTTGGCCGGGGCGACCCCCTTCTTTGGGAGGGGGGAATCCCCTTTTTACCGCAAAACCTACGGGCCTTTCCTCTCAGAATTTCACAGCTTTTTTCGGGGAAAGTTTGCCAAAGCTTTTTCCCGCGGGACAGCGCTACAAAAAACCTTGCCAAGAGGACCCCCCCGGGTGGGGGAAATTTTTGCTTTTAAATTTCCCCCCCTAGGCCTGGTTCAGGGAATGACCCCGTTTCTCGCGCCACTTTTTTAAAAAGGGTCTGTAAAGCGGGAGAAAGGACGCCCTTCAGCTAGAGTTCTCCCAACGTCGCTGGGGGTGAAACTCATCCATCTAGCCTTTTCCTTTAAAACGTGCTTTTTTACAGAGAGACAGAAGTTTCTGTCAGGAGGGGGAACCTTGGCACAACCCCCCTTTTTTCCTGGGCGGGCTCCTTTGTTTCAGGATCTCCGCTGCCTTTCCCCCCAAAGTTTTTCCAATTGGGGAAAACCCATGCGGGTTTGGCCCCGGGGCAAAACTTTTGGGAGTCAGAACTTTTCCCTGCAGGGTGGAGAACCTCTCCCCTCTACTGCCCAGCCCGAACCATTTCCGTAGGAGTTGTCCGCAGGTTTCCCCACCCGGTCGGGAAACGCTCGCCCCCAGGAGCCGTGGGGAGGGGCCCCCTAGGGCTCGGGCCCCCCTTTCCCCAAAGACTGCTGTTGCCGGGAGGTTTAACGGGATGGGGGCCCTATCCCCTTCGGGTCTCCCCTTTTCCGGACCCCCGGCTCCCCCCGGGAAACTTTTTTTCTTTTGCCCCCCCCCCCCTGGGGGCCCTCCCCTACCCGTTTTCCGGGTTTGTTTCCGCCGGGGAAAAAGCCATTGTTATTCTTCCTTCAGGGGGGAAAGCTTGTCAGGACCCATTCAGTTTAACCACCCGTCCCCCTTTTGTGTGGGGTCCTCCCACACGGAAAAAGGGATCTCCTTCCACGTCCTGCCTCCGCTTCTTTGGCGACCCGGGTTGGGGAAACCCTGGTTTTGCAAAGGGTCCCCCCTATGCTTGATTGGAAGACAGGGTGAAGTCCTACTTGGGGATGGGGAGTGCCAGGATCTCTTTTTTGTGGAAACCTTCCCCGGGTTTTCCATCTCCCCTCCCCATTCGTCCTTCAAGTCTCTACAGGGTTTTTTGCCAGGGGATTTCCCAGGTTTTTGGAGTTTTAAATTTGGAAAGAAACAGGCGGAAAGTTACCCCCCCCAATGGGCCGAGGGCTGCCCTATAGTTTTTCCCCCCCCCCCGAAACCACCCCCCAAAGGGTTTTAGGGGTCTACCCTTTTCCCCTCTGTGCCCGAGACCCAGGCCGGGTCGGCCAATACAGGAGAATTTGGAAAAAGGGTTTTTCTTACGCAAGCCCTCCTCCCCCCGCCGGTGCGGCTTCTTCTTCGTCCAAAAAAAAAAAAGGTTCTCTCCCCCCCGTGCATCGATTACAGAGGGCTAAAAAAAAGATAAACGGTGAAGAATCGCTCCCCTCTACCCCTAAATTTTCTGGTTTCTTTCGCCCGGGCCCCCCGGGACCCAAGGTTTCCTTCAAAAAATTTAGTTCTAGGGGGAACCCTAAACCTCATCAAAATTTTTCGAAGGGGGAGGGAATGGAAAACGGCTTTCAACACACGGGAGGGAAATTTCGAGTTTCTCGTATGCCCTTCAGGCATGAAACCCCCCGCCGTATTTCAGGATTTTTTCGTAAATGAGTATTTAGGATTTCTGTACCCTGGTCTTTGTATACCTGGACATTTTTTTGATTTTTTCTCCTGACATACAGACCCATCGGTTTATAATACGCCAGGTCCTGCTCGCTTGGGGGGAAAATGGGCGTAGCCAAGTTGGAGAAGTGTTTGCTTCCACCAAAGGCCAGCCTTTCCTTTTTCCGGGGGGGCATAGTCTCTGGGTCGAGGTTTTACAAATGGACCCCCGCTTTTAAAATCTCTGTGATCCGCAGTGGCCAAAGACCTGTCGGTCTCCCGGGCGATTCAACGTTCCTAGGATTTTTGCCAACTACTTTCCGGCGTTTATTCCCCCCTTTTCCCCGCTGGTTTGGGTCCCATTTTGGCCCCCCACCAGGGGGGAACGCCAATCCTAAAGGGTTTGGGCCCCCGTCTGCCGGGAAGCATTTCCCCCCTGGGCTGAAGACTGCGTTCTCCTCTGCCCCTATTTTGGTCCGCCGGGTCCAGAAAGACCCCTTTAGCCCCTTTAGGTAGTGCCCCTTCCGTGGGGGCAGGGGCAGTCCTGACCCAGAAGGGCCCCCAAGGGAAAAACCGTCACATGCGGTTTTTTTTCAAAAAAACCTTCTCCTTCGGAAGAACGTAAATTTATGCCATTGGAGTTCGGGGGGCTGGGTTTTTCCATAAAATTTTCCCTTGAAAAGTGGGGGGTCATCTGTTTTGGGGGGAGCTCGACATTTCCCTTTGAAGTCTTCACAGACCATAAGGGAAACTCCAATTCCCCCAGAAGGGTCACTCCTAAAACCTCCCAGGCCCGGGTGGTCTCTTTTTTTTTTTCTCGCTTCGGTTTTTTAAAATCCACTTCCGACCCGGGCCCAGAAAAATGTAAGGCGGATGCCCCCTTTCCCCTTTCTTTCCCGACATTACCCGGGGGGGAAAACCCGTGTCGCAGCAAAATCATTGCTCCGAAGGCTTGGGCCATGTTTGGGTCCTTGGATCTCCGTTGTGTCCCTCCCGGGCCAGGGGCCTATGTGGGAAACCCCACTCAGGAAAAAGAAATTTTTGGGGTTTGGGGGCAAAGTTCTCTTCTGGCCGGCCACCCCCCAGGGACAAAACCAAAGCCCTCATTTTGGGGACACAAAGGTTTGGCCCCAAACCCCTTTTTTCCAAAAATTTTCAAGGACTTTGTTCTCTCCCGAAAACCCCATGTTTCCCCAAACAAAAAGGGCCACGCCCTAAAGGCCCCCCATGCCCCCTAGTCCCCCTTACAAAATAGAGAAAAATTTTCCAGCACGCATATCCCCGGGCAGTTTAAAATTTTTTTCAAAACCTTTTTTTGAAGATAGCATTAAAAAAATTTTCCTCAGAAAAAAAAAAAAAATCCCCGTGTTTAAAAATACAGGGGGTCAAACAAGGCCCAGGCAAGATGGAGCTGTTTTGACGCTCCTAGTCCCCCTGCCTGTTTCCCGGGGGCTTCATGGACATAAAGGCATTGGCTTCATCCCCGGGGCCCTTTTCCTTCCTCGGGGGAAATCGGTCATCTGGGGTTTACTGACCGATTTTTTTTAAAGTGCCCACTTTGTGCCGCTTCCTGGGGTTCCCCCCCTTCGCTCCCCAAAAGGCGGGCCCCTTTTTTCCATCATATTTTTTTGGGGCATTGGTTTTTCCTCCCCATTGTCTCCGATCGTGGCTTTCCCAATTTGTCCCCTAAATTTTGGCGGGGCCCTAAAGTTCCCGCTTGCAAATCAAGGGTTTGATTTCCCCATTTGCGTATCATCCCCCAAACAATGGGGGAGGGGGAGGGGGGTAAAAAAGATCTTGGGGGGTATTACGGCACTTTGTGTCCGGACGGCAGGACAAAATTGGGCCGAATCTTTTTCCTTTGGGGCCCAAATTCTCATAAACCTTCGGGACCCCAGAAATCGACTGGGCCGTTCTCCATTCCTTTGGGCTATGGTCGTTTTCCCCCCGGGCCCTTTCCCCCCCCCTTGGCCCCCAGCCCTTTGGGTTCCTGCCGTAGAAACCCGGTTCGGGAATTTTTGGGTTTTATTTGGGGGAGAGACCCGACCCAAACTTTACTCCCCCGGCTTCACCCGCATGAAGCCCCAAGCCCGGAAGAGGAGAAGACCCTTTCCCCCAAAGTTTCCCGGGGGTAAAAATGTGGGGGTCTCGTCCAAATTTCATACGCCCCAAAGTCCCCCGCTTAAAAAGGGGGACGCGGGTTTTTGGGGGCCGGGTTTAGGTTTTTCGGCAACTGAAAACCGGTTTTCCTACAAAACTCGGGCCCTTTCCCCCACTCTCCGGGTTTCCCAACGCCCCTTTTAGTCCCCCCTCCTAAAAAGCCCTTGGTCTTTTAAAAGGGTTTTACCCAGAGGGGGGGCTTTCCCTCCTTTGGTCTTATAGTCCCCCGATGTTTTTGAAGTTTAAAGGGCATCCCTTTGACCCTGAAAAACCCAGGGGTAAGCGTTTCTTTCTTGTTGGGTTGGAGAGGGTTCGGGCCCCGAAGAGAGGTCCTGGGGAAACCCTTAGGGCCAAAAATCCTGAAAACAAAATCTGCTCCGTAAAGTTCCTTCAGCCTAAAAAGAGGGGGAGACCTAAGGGGGAGGGGGGGGGTTACTGAAACGGCTGCCCCCCCTCCTCGGGGCCCCCCCGGGGGACAACCCAAGGCCGCCCCCCCGGGCGCCTGCCGGGGGTTTGGGGGGCCGCCGCTTCCCGCCCCGGGGCAAACCGGGGGGTTTCCCCTCCTGCCGGGGGGCTCACCTGGCCTAGTTTCCCGTCCCATCCGGTCCTCTGCCGGCCAAGGCGTGGTTCCCCCCCCCTAGGCGCGCCCCGCCGGGTTTTTGTAAATTTAAAGGGCCATCGTTTCCCCTTTAATTGGGTTTTTTGCCGGGGGGCTTCCCCCATTTGAGGTCCGCTTTCCGGGAATTTAAATTTCCCTTTCTGGATTTTATTTTGCCCCGAGCCTTAAAAGAAAGGTTCCCCAAAGTATATTCTTTGCCTTTCCGGTTAAACCCGAACCCCTTTTTCCAACGTTTCTCGACTCCAAACCTCTGCCACCTGCCCTGCCCCTTTCCCGCCGTCCATGACCACCCAACCCTTGCCCCCCTGCCCCGGGCCCCTTTTTTTTCCCCGCCCCCGACTACGTTTTTTGGACTAAAGATTTTTGTACCAAAGTGCCCCTCGGCCGCCATCCGGCCAAACAAGTCACGTCAGGGGTAACACCTGGTTTGCCCTCCCGCCCAGCAAGCCATCCCCCTTTGCGGGGGGCCTGGTGAAAACCGGGGGGGTACTTTTTCCGTTCCCCGGCGTGGCTTTAAAAAATCCCTCGCTTGCGGGGTCCCGAGGGTTTTATAAACCCCCCGTTACACTCCTGCTTCCTCAAACTCTCTAGTCTGGCTGAATACCTATCCCGAAAAGCCCTCCCACAAATTCACACAGAAAAACTTTCAGCGCTGGAGGCCACCTTCTCTCACGACGAATTGGAAAGCGCGATTAAAGCCCTTCCGTCGGGTAAAAGCCCAGGCCCTGATGGTTACACGTCTAAATTTTATAAACTGTTGTGCACTGAGTTATTAAACCCGCTGTTGAACTCATTCAATTCGGTTTCGCCTGCCTCGCCTTTCCCTCCCCAATCGCTTCAAGCATACATTATTGTAATCCCGAAGGAGGGGAAGGATCCATTGCACTGCTCTAGCTACTGACAGATCTCTCTCCTGAACACAGACATAAAACTTTTTGAGAAACTGTTGGCCATGCGCTTAAACTCAATACTGGGTGAGATAATTCATCTAGACCAGGTCAGGTTTGTCCCTTCCCGGGATAACACTCTTAAGACATTCTCAATTATTCATCAAGTGCAGAAAAGGGGTGTGCCCTGTATGTTGCTATCAGGGTGGCAAAGGCGTTTGATAGGTTTGACGGGTCCTTAGGACCGCGTCATGGTAGTAAAAGACTTAGTCCCCTTAATACAGGAATTATGTTCTCTTTCAGAACCCCCATCCCCAAATAAGAATAAAGGGCTCCTGCTCCCCCGGGGATAGGGGGCACAGGCAGGGGTCCCCTTTTCCCCCATTCCCGGGTTTTGCAAGACATCAGACGAACCCAGACACCGTGGTAGATTTTCAGCGCCCAAAAATTTACACCCCCGGCCACTTTTTTAGGTACACCATGCTAGAAACGGGTTGGCCCCCCTTTTGCCTTCAAAAAATGCCTCAATTCTTGTGGCATGATTCAACAAGGTGTTCAACATGCTCAATTGGTCCCCGGGGCCCAAAGAGTGCCAAAGAAAATTTTCCCCCACCCATGCACCACCCCACCCCCCTAAAACCTTGATCAAGGCAGGAGGATCCATGCTTTAGTTTTTGAGCCAAATTCTGACCCTACCATCCGAATGTGCAGCAGAAATGGGGACTCATCAGACTTGGCAACGTTTTTCCCAATTTTCTACTGTCCAAAATTTCGGGGGCTTGGCAAATTGGAGCCTCATTTCCTGTTTTAGCTGAAGGAGGGGCCCCCCGGGGTGGTTTCTGTGCTTCCCATTGCCTCAAAGTCGCCGTACTGTGCTCAGAGATGATCTCGCCTACCCTTGGTTTGGGGTAACGGGTGGCCTCTATTTTATAACTGTTTGCCTTTATCAGCTGTGAACCTCGCCATTCTCCTTTGACCTCTGGCATCATCAAGCATTTCCCCCACAGGACTGCCGCTCATGGATTTTTTCTTTTTTGGGACCATTCTCTTGTAAATCTCTCTATGAAGATTATTGTGTGAGAAACTCCCAGCGAATCAGATTCTGGTAATACTCAGACCCAGCCCTTCCCGGCACCAACATTCCAATGCCGTTCAAAGGCACAAATTCACCTTTCGTTCCCCATACTTGATGGATGCGGTTTCTGACACGCGCAGGAGTATGGATTGTCCTTTGAACCGTTGTTTTTCCAAAACCCATGCCCAAATATGAAAAAGGGTATGTCCGCCAGGGTGATTGGTGATTAGAAATTAAGGTCCTGTCGACCAGTTGTGTCAAGACATCGACCAATCAGAATGTGGCCGATTTTGCAGTGTATATGTGCGGCATACGCTGATGATCTCGTATCATATGTCACTGAACCCTTGATTACTCTCCCAGTCCTGATGGACTCCCTGAGACTCTTTGGGACCTTCTCCAATTTCAAAATAAGTCTAAATAAATTCACGGCTCTCAATCTGGGTCTGGGGAACGCCATGGTGGATGTCTTAAGGGTTAACTTCCCGTTTGTCTGGTCGTCCTCATCTTTTAAATATCTAGGGGTTAATATTCCCACTGACCTCCAGCTGACTGTAGATCTTAACTATAACTCTCTGGCGATTTCAATTGTGGCCGATCTAGATCGGTGGAATAAAAAAGATTTTTCCTGGCTGGGTCGTGTTAGCATCATTAAGATGAATGTATTGCCCAGACAGCTGTACTTGTTTCAAGCCATTCATTTTCTGTTGCCTAGACAATCCCTAGTCAAGCACATCCGAGACTTCATATGGGCTGGTAAGAAGCCTAGGATTGCGATAACGACACTAAACAGACCAAAGAGAGAGGGCGGTCTTGCCCTGCCGGATTTCAAGACGTACTATGTCACCTCGGTAGCAGTACAATTTGTTAACTGGTACCGCAATAGGAACTCAAAATTGTGGATTTGCTTGGAAGAACAGATTTATGACGCACCCTTATCCAATCTCCCCTGGTTGCATGCCTCCTGCTTACATAAAACAGATATACTTGCCCTTCCACTAGTTGCGCAGCATTCCCTGTTTGCCTGGCGTGCCTACGGCATGCACATGGACCTGTTCACCTCTGACGGCCCTCTGGCTCCGGTTCTCTACAATCCCACATGGACTTGAAGAACCTTGCCAAAATTGCAGCCAGAGTTGGCGTCAAAAAGCCTTTAGTATTTAGGGACATCACTACCTATTCATCTCTACACACTATGGAGGAAGTGTCTTCTGAACTGCGCCCTCACATTTATGCAGATCTCACGTTTTTATGCCAGAAATAAACAGAAACTCATCCTGCATGTTACGGTTCCGGACGCGGAAGTGGATCCACTGGACCACCACAAGCGATGGTGTAAGCCGTGCCAGGGGACGGAAGTTAAGTAGGTCCCGGGTTTCCCCCGGGCCCGCCGCAAAGCGGGATGGACTTGCTGCGGCGGGAGTCTACCAGGTAGTTACCCCTGACGTGACTTGCTTGCGGTGGCAGCCAAAGTATAGCGTGGTGCAAAATTGTCAGGCAGGCTCGTAGTCGGGGGCAGGCAGAAGGTCAGGGCAGGCAACTATGGTTCGTGGTCGTGGACAGGCAGGCGGTCAGTGCAGGCGGCAGAGATTCGTGGTCAAGAGACGGAAGCGAGGGTACGGTAGATCAGGACGAGACAATAGGGAACGCTTTCTCGATAGACAAGGCACTAAAGATCCGGCAGGGAGCGGGCGGAAGCGCCCAGGTGAAATAGAGGCTGTGCCCGGCAATTACCAATTTACCGGCACACTGCCCTTTAAATCTCACAGAGCCGGCGCAGCGCGGCCGGACTGCAGGAGGCTGACAGGGACAGGAGCGCGGACCGGGTAAGTACTGGCGCGCCGGAGGGCGAACAGACGCCCGCCCCGACCGCCGGAGCAGCGGCGGCACTCTTCCCGGGGACCGGGGCAGAGCTGCGCCGGCGCTCGCAGGAGGAGTCGCGGGCGCCGGTCGCAACACTGCACAGGGAACTACGCCCTTTTGAGCAGATATGTGTTAGACCTCAATCATCCTCTCATCTTATCTCACAGATATATGAGCTTCTCATCCGTTCCTTGACCAAACGTGGGCCGGCATATCGTGAGGGCTGGGCTACAGAGCTACAGAGTCCCTTCTCAGAAGAGGAATGAGAAAAGGCTAGTGTATCATACAAAGCGCTTACACCCTGTCGGTTGCAAGAGCTCAACTTTAAGGTGATGTCGTGCTGGTACTGTGTACCTGCTTTGCTTCACACTGTTTTTCCCACGGTCCCCGAGTGTTGCAGGAGATGCGGCTCTGCCGTAGGCACCACGACACATATATGGTGGGACTGCCAAGATACATAGCCCTACTGGATTAAAGTGATAGAGGTGATAGAGAAAGTAGTGGGAATACAGCTACAGAACGATCCCCGCTTACTGCTTCTGTTTTACATTCCCCTTCCCATGACGGCCCTGCAAAGCAGTCTAATAGTGCTCATGCCAACTGCAGCTAAGGCCTTAATACCCCGACTGTGGAGATCCACTGAAACTCCTACTATCACGGGGGGGGTTTAAGGAATTATTTTCCCTCTAACGCATGGAGGAACTCAGGGCCGACAGGGGACTGACGATGGATAAGTACTATGCCACATGGTCAGACTGGTTGTCATTCTGTGCTTCACCGGATTATGTGGCACTGGCATGAGACGCTCACGGGTGTTTTACAAGGACCATTACTCAGGCATCTTACTATGCATTCTCCTCTCATGGTCAACTGGTAGAGTGTGCTCCCCCATCTTCTTTGTGCAGTTTTGATGACCGATTCAGCTGGTTTCTTTTTCTGTTTGTTTGGTTATGATAGACCGTTTGATTTTACACGATTGATGATATCTTAAACATGCTCAGTAAAGTGCTCTCCAAATGCGGTTTTCACAGATTTCTAGAATGTCCAATTGCCTGAATTATGTTATTGAGATTATTTCCGGAATGTATACGTTTTTAGTTTTGTCTACTAGATCTAGATTATATCACATCCGGGTAGGAGGATATTTTATGTTGTCATTCCTTGCCGGCTTTGTCAATCTGGCGTCCATGCGCCAGACTCAGCATTCTATTGTGATATTCCATTTTTGCTGTCACTGCTACATTCTTTGTGCAAATGATATTGCCATCTACTTTACACTGATTGTTATACTACGTTTTCAATAAACACTGTTGAATTTGAAAAAAAAAAAAAAGAAGTAAATATATGGCCCCAAGTATAAATAAGAAGTAAATATATGGCCCCAGTACAAATAATAAGTAAATATATGGCCCCCCAGTATTAATTATAAGTAAATATATGGCCCCCAGTATTAATAATAATTAAATATATGGCTCCCAGTATAAATAATAAGTAAATATATGGCCCTCAGTATAAATAATAAGTAAATATATGGCCCCCAGTATTAATAATAAGTAAATATATGGCTCCCAGTATAAATAATAAGTAAATATATGGCCCCCAGTATTAATAATAAGTAAATATATGGCCCCCAGTAAATTTAAAAATAAGTAAATATATGGCTCCCAGTTTAAAAAAAAAAAAATAAATAATAAGTAAATATATGGCTCCTAGTATAAATAATAAGTAAATATATGGCCCCCAGTATTAATAAGTAAATATATGGCCCCAGTATAAATAAGAAGTAAATATATGGCCCCCAGTATTAATAAGTAAATATATGGCCCCCTGTACTAATAAGTAAATATATGGCCCCCAGTATTAATAAGTAAATACATGGCCCAAAATAAAAATAATAAGTAAATATATGGCCCCCATTATAAATAACAAGTAAATATATGGCCCCCAGTATTAATAATAAGTAAATATAAGGCCCCTTGTATTAATAAGTAAATATATGGCCCCCTGTAAACAGCCAGGCTAGTAAAAAAAAAAAAAAAAAAAGAAGGAAGGAAGTTACTCACCTTTTCCGATCCCTGCAAAGCTGCTGCCTCCAGGACCCGACGTCCGACGAGACCGAGCAGCGCAGGGGGTGTGATGACACCTCTGCATCACTCCCCTGCGTCGCTGATGATCGCTGTAGATACGGAGCTCAGTGAGGGAAAGCATGAATGGTAATGAACTGTCCCTGCTTTCTCTATAGTGAAGCAGCCGCACGCTGGGTGCAGCTGCTAACTCTGCGTGGCCAGATTACAACGGCCACTCAGAGTAGATGCCGACCGCCTATACTTAATCAATCAACGGGCGGTCGGCATCATGTGTAGCCGGGGCCGTGGACCGGCAGAGGATGCGCTACGGCCCGATGCTGGTCCGCGTCCCGGCGGTTGGGGAACCCTGATTTAAGTTGTATTTTATAACGTTCTACAGCAGCTGTGGCATAATCCTGTAAGGCCTTGTTCACATGTAGCTGTTTTTACATGGATTATGCTGTAAAATCTGCATGAACACCACTTGGGATCTGCAACTCATTGTTTTCAATTTCGAAACTTGGGATCTTGCAGACTTTCTCATTTTGTAGTTTATACACGGATTAATAGGCATAAAACTTAATCTTTAATAGTCTTGTGAGATACGGGCTAACAATAATCCATAAGATCCAAAAGAAAAAACACTTAAACTAAACAGATAAATTAAATACAAATCTAAAAGATGTGGGGGCCAAAATAACCTTTTACACCCTGTACTACAGACTGTCTATCAAACAATATGGGGACATCGCCCCAATAAGGACGGCCCCACCCAGAACCTTGACTATTACGCGCTGGTGCTCCCTGATAAACGGGGGCCCAAAAAATACTAATCCAAAGTCCCAAAAATAGTCCCAAAGTACCAACGCGTTTCCTTCATAAGTTCTGCAGGAATTCCTCAGGGGACAACAGAATATATGTAAGCAGTAGGGTCACACATAGATATAGTAAATAAGGACACAAATGCATAGATTGAAGGAACATATTCAGACAAAATGTCACGGAAATTGGCATAATCAAGTGGCATGTTAGTTGGCTAGGTTATGCCCCATACGGACTTACTGGGGGTAAGTTGGATTGAACCATTGCTTATCCCCATACTTTCCTGCTTGGGGACCCTGCCTCAGTCTTTGATTAAACATATATATTTATATCCAGGACATCTTGTCTGAATATAGGGATTCTACAATGTGAACATATCCTATAATCATACTTGCCAATCTTTTATCTCCCACAGATATGGGAAATTTTAGCCTTGCCCCCGATACAACAGACAACACTCATTCAGAAGTAGGGTCTGCATATGGCTCACCCCCATTGCATCACGGTATTGCGGGAGATTCCCAGAAAAAAATGGAAGGGTTGGAAAGTAGGTCTGTAATTCCCACTGCACTTGATGAATTGTTAAAAAAAGAGAGGGGGACTACATGTCAGTCTATAAGTGGTTGACACAAAAGAAGGTAGTCATCTGACTGATCAGAGATAAGTGACGCTACTATACACTTACCTCAAAGTTGGTTCTACATTGTGCCACTTACCTCTTAAAATTGTCAGGTTCACTATGAGGCGTATACAAATATTATTTACAGACCTTCCTGTGAAAGGAAAAATTCCACTGACGTATATGGTCTAAATTTAGTTGCATCTGAACTTTGTATCCTTGAAAGAAATTTCTATTCATTTGTTTTACAATGATTACATTTATATTCAGATGTCAAGAGCATGGCGGAGCGAAAGCCTGCAATGTGCATAGACATCTCTCTTATTATAGTTTATTACAGTCACTGTGATGGTGCATTGTTTGTTATGTCATTTTTATATTTGTGCCACAATGGGCGGGGTTTAGTTGTCATGTGACTGTGTGCTCCAGCCAATGAGCTTCTGTTTAGGGAGAGGTAATTAGCATTTGGCTGACCCAAGAAAAAAGTGTCTCATGAAATTGCCAGCAACCTAATGCTAGAACATAGGACACATGCAGAGGAAAACAATGGTGAGCAAAATAGGGAGCAAATATTCACAGCATAAGGGACAGTTAGACAAATGATATGATGCCATTTTTTATTAATGAATTATGATATTTCAGCCGTCAGTCAAAATATTGGAAGGGCGACACCATATCCAAAGTATAAATGCTTTCAATTGCAAAAGGAAATGGCTCATCCATATATATGTAACAAAATTTCAAATGTCCCAACTAATCAGTAGTTTCGCTCGGAAAAATCTTCTGCCGGTCATCGGCTGCTAAAATATTCAAAGCATGGGTATTCCAGCAAAATGGTATAATTAAAAAATACCTTAATTCATCCATCTGGTACAAAGAGTAAAACTAAGGCACGGACTCCTACTATGCATTTCAGACTCATGGGTTCTTTATCACAGCATGAGGTTTGAAACGCGTAGCAGGAGATCATGCCGGAGTTTTACTCTTTGTACCAGATGGATGAATAAATGTATTTTTTTATTATGCTACTTCGCTGGAATATCCATTTTTTAATATAAATTCTTTCAGCAGAAAATTTCAAGCAGATATTTTCCTTGCTGAGGATCTAGGACTGTTATTTTGTCTATTGGACCTGAATAGGGAATGATAGGGGGGTCTGTAGGATCAGCCATATTACATTGGGGCCGCCCTCATCATTGCGATAACCCTATAAGTACCTATTCTGAGGGGCGGATATAGGGTTGGTGCAGGGATAGTATATATGGGCTTTTTTGGATAGCATTTATTCTTCTCTTCAGGATCATGTCTAGACACCTGGAGGTGTTTGAAGTATCGGTATCATAAGTAAATATATTGCTGTTAAATATATATTATATATATTGAACCTTATATATATTGTATATAATATATATATATATATGTGTGTGTGTGTGTGTGTGTGTGTATATATATATATATAAAAATATATATATTGTTGTTGTGCCCTTAACTGCGCCACGCTTTATAATAGGCTTATCTGTTGCTGTGTATCTATGTTTGAGTAATCATCAACAATAGGGGTTTTGTGTTTTCAAAAAGATTTTTAAAGAGTGTTTAATAAAATTTGTTGTTTTATTGGGTTTTTTCTTTTTCTGAGATATTTTGTAGCACCCTGTTTTGTTATTGATTAATCAGTGAGAAACTTAGGAAGAGGTAATCAGCATTTGGTTGACCAAGGAAAAAAGTATCTCATGGAAATACCAGCAACCTAATGCTAAAACATAGGACACATGTAGAGGAAAGAAATGGTGAGCACAATAGGGAGCAAATATTCACAGCATAAGGGACAGTTAGACAAACAATATGATACAATTTTTTATTTATGAGTTACGATATTTCAGTCAGTCAAAATATTGTAAGGGAAACAGCATATCCAAAGTATAAATGCTTCAATTGCAAAAAAGGAAATGGCTTGTCCGTATATATGTAACACAATTCAAAATGTTCCAACTAGTCAGTAGTTTCGCTAAAAAAAATCTTCCGCCGATCATCGGCTGCTAAAATATTCAGAAATATACCTTCATGTGGCAAGTCATTACTACCTGCTCTATGACAGACAATATACAGTACACTATTAAATCCTCAGATTTCTAATGCATATTTTTTACTTTTTAATGCCATGGATTTACAGCTACCTGACTTATCCACGTGTAAAATGCGTCAGTAAGGACCAAGAACTTGTGTTTGCTGCAGAAACCGTACACATTTGCTAAAAAGGCCAAATATAATCCATTTAGGACTATGTGTGACCCATGGAAGTAAATGGCCCCGTGCTGCCCCGCAGCAGTATTTATCAGGATACATTTTTATGGTATCTGGATGAATAGCACAGATGGGGGATTAAAGTGATACATAAGAAAACGTATGTGCCATAGTTCAGAGTGACCTGTATGTAGTGTATATTACCATCAAAAAAATTGGGACCTGCCAACTCTAGTGGTGGGCACCAGGAATCAGCTCTACTGTTGGGCACTAAGAATCAACTCCACTGGTGGACCCCAAGCATTAACTCCACTAATGGGCCCCAAGAATCAACTTCACTGGTGGACCTCGAAAATCAACTCCATGTGACCCCAAGCTTTAATCCATTTAATGGGCCCCAAGAATCAACTCTGGGGGCCCTGAATCAACTTCATGGTGGCCCCAAGAATCAACTTCACTGTGGACTCGAAATCAACTTCATGGGAACTAAAAGCATTTTTTACTGGTGGGTACCAAGAATCAACTTCACTGGTGGACCCTAAGATCCAACTTCTTTGGTGGGCCTCAAGAATCATCTTACTGGTGGGCCCCAAGTATCAAGTTGACTGGTGGGCCCCAAGAATCAACTCCATTGGAAGGCCTCAAGACTCAACTCCACTGGTGGACCCCAAGAATCAACTTGCCTGGTGGTTCCCAATAATCAACTCCATTGTGGGGCCCCAGCTATTAATTCCAATTCCACTGGTGGCCCCCAAAAATTAACTAGTCTGGTGGCCCCAAATAATCAACTTCAGTTATGGGCCCTACACACCCCAGTCTGACACCGGGGGTACATTAGGAGTGGTCACAAACTGAATTGTGGCATGTAAATGTCATTTGGTCCCCAGTGATACACAGGAGGGGTTCATTGTGTGGGCACTGTTATTGGCATTCATGTGGCTATAATGGATGATACGTGGGCACTGAGATTGGCATTTCTGTAGAAGTGTCTCAGTTATCTAATCCATAGATGACAGTAAAAGATATTAGGGGCTGTTTACACGGCAATGGATTTCCCAACCGGTATTTGCTCTGTTTCTGGCATGCACGGGGGCAGCTTTTGTAGACAGTTTGCAGATTCAAGCCCTCCCCTTCGCACCCACATGTTCACGTTTTGCCTGAAAACCGGGTGGATGAACATGTTCTAAGTTTTTCGGACCGCTGGCAGTGTCAAAAACCATCCGTGGGAAAATCCGTGCAGTGGGGTCTGCAGAACAGACTTTCTATTAAAGTCCATGTGAAAGGTTGACAGTTTGTTTATAGGCGGCTCTCAAATCTGAAAACCTGTCTGTAAATCCAGCTGAAAATACCTGACTGTGGGGACATGTCCTAAGGGTCATATTCCCTAATTTGCTCCCTTGGCCCTGAGGTCATACAGCAGGCCTACAGTGTGAGGCTGCACTCCACCATCAGGGGCATACCCACACAGGAGGTGGCAGGCTCAGTGCACGGGCAGGCCCCACCAAGTCCCTTCTCAGTCACTATCCTCCTCGTCCTTGAATTCTTAGATCAGGAGACAACGGTGAAATCACTATTTGAACCCACTATAGACTCCCCTCCTCCTCTCTTACAGGAATGCCACTGGCGCATTGTTAAAAATACATTCCTCCCGGAGCCCGAGTCTCCCTCCACCCGTACAGCGACACATCGTGCCCACTCCGCTAACACAACCCCAAACATGGACTCCGACAAAAGCTCGGGCAGACTACAACTCCCACAAAACAAAGCGAGCCCCGCAGAAGGCCGTGCCCAGCTCATGAATATTCATCTATGCAAACGAGCTGCCAGCCAAGGGGACGGCGGGCGACCACGTGATGCCCTGCTAAGGGTTGAGAAAGAAGTGCTCATGAATATGTAAAGCGAGGGCAGCCAATCAGGCGGCGGGCAGTCACATGGTACGCCGCCGAGGGTTAGGAAGAGAAGTTATCTATTAGTGAACACGGTTAAGAGACTCAGAGCTCAAGTGAGCAGTACACGGGGCGGAGGGCCGTGCTGCGGCCGGGGACCCATAACACCACATAGAGAGGGGGCAATACCCCTCAGCCCCCACATAACTCCGTGTAGGCAAGCACGCTATAGATGAGCAGCGACCCAGGGGGCAATAAACGGCAGCGTTAGGCTGGCGCTTCAGTGGGGAGCCCGCCTAGCATGCGCTAAAAATGCCTATTTTACTGTTCCTCATAGACACGTCCGCCTCTATGAACCAGCGGACGTATTTGGGGACGACGTATTTGGATATTGCCAAAGGCGCGGTTGAGATATTTATGAAGGTAACAGGACTTGTTGTGCTTCCTCGGGCTGCTGGCTGTAATGTGTGCACATATGTGGCTTGTTGACTGTTCTCTGCTATTGACTCCCCCTTGTTGTGTTTGTGTCCCCGCAGCTGCGCGCCCGGGATCCGGCTAGTAGGGGCGACAGGTACATGCTGGTTACATATGACGAGCCCCCGTACTGCATCAAGGTAAACGCATTTACGGCTGCTCCCCCTCCCCTCCGTGTTCCCCGCTGCCACCCGACTCCGTGGCGGTTTGTTGCAGGGGGACACGTTAGGCCGCCGTCCAAAAATTACACTTGCGGAGGGAGCCGACCCGAGGTAGACGGCAGCGCCGGGGCGGGGGTGCCCTTGCTCGCCGAGGCGGGCGGGGGCGAGTGGGGAGGGGGCATTTCGGCGGGAGTAGCCGGGTCGCAGCCACTGAAGATGGCGGACATCTTGCTTTTGTATGGGCTGTGGAGCGCTTGAGATGGAGGTGGGGAGGAGAGTGCTGCGAGGGGCGGGGCCTGATGACGTCACCAGCGCCTCTTCCTGACTGGTGGAGGGAGGCTCCCGGGCACGCCCCTTCCTGTTGGGCTGCGCTGAGCAGTGATCCGGAGCCTGGGGCTGCTGCAGAGCTCTGCTCCGGGGCAACCTGCGCCCTGCTCCTCCGGGGCTCAGACCCCGTGTGATCGCACTACTAGTTCATGCCAGCAAGAAGGACAGCGCAGCATTACTGCTCCCTGCATAGATGGCATATCGCTAGGAAGGGCCTGGGAAGTATGGCTGGTGTGGATCCCCACCCCTCAATGTGCCCCTGAAAGTTACAGAGCAAACTGGAGATGCGGCCTCCCTTCCTCACCACTGTCTATTCTCCTCTATGGGAGTTCCCGGTACGGGGGAGCCCTGTGTTCTCTCCATTCTACTATGTGTGAGTTTTCAGTACGGGGGAGCCCTGTGTTCTCTCCATTCTCCTCTATGGGCGTTCCCGGTACGGGGGAGCGCTGTGTTCTCTCATTCTCCTCTATGGGAGTTCCGTACGGGGGCCCTGTGTTTTTTTCCATTCTCCTCTATGGGAGTTCCCGGTACGGGGGAGCCCTGTGTTTTCTCCATTCTCCTCTATGGGAGTTCCCGGTACGGGGGAGCCCTGTGTTTTCTCCATTCTCCCCTTGGAGTTCCGGTACGGGGAGCCTGTGTTTTTCCCATTTTCCTTATGGGAGTTCCCGGTCAGGGGAGCCCTGGGTCCTCTCCATTCTCCTCTATGGGAGTTCCCGGTACGGGGGAGCCCTGTGTTCTCTCCATTCTCCTCTATGGGAGTTCCCGGTACGGGGGAGCCCTGTGTTCTCTCCATTCTCCTCTATGGGAGTTCCCGGTACGGGGGAGCCCTGTGTTCTCTCCATTCTCCTCTATGGGAGTTCCCGGTACGGGGGAGCCCTGTGTTTTCTCCATTCTCCTCTATGGGAGTTCCCGGTACGGGGGAGCCCTGTGTTTTCTCCATTCTCCTCTATGGGAGTTCCCGGTACGGGGGAGCCCTGTGTTCTCTCCATTCTCCTCTATGGGAGTTCCCGGTACGGGAGAGCCCTGTGTTCTCTCCATTCTGTTGTACAGGGAAACACTGTGTTTGGCTCGCCATTCCCATACAACAGAATGGAGAGTACAGCGCATGCTCCCTAGCTTCTGGGGACCCGTTCCTGAGAGAAGTGCAGATGGCAGTGGTGGAGCCTGCACCTATCAGAGTTTGGAATATCCTATCAATGTGTCAGTCTATGGTAGGTAAACCCGTTTAAAGGGTTTTTTCCAAAACTTTTAAAAACTTCCCTACTGCACGCTAACATACAGAATTAGCCCATACTTGCCTCTCCTGTCACCTGCTCCAGTGCAGTTGCACCTCCAGTGTCCCGCTCATCACCAGCGCTGTGGAGCTCTGGTGACACTCACGGATAATGTTTTTGGCTCGCATTATACTGCATCCCATCAATACACACAAGCCTATGACATGTACACAAGAGGCCAGCACATGAGTCCAGCCATAAACCTGAGGTCATCAGTGAGAGACCAGTGGGGGACTCCAGAGCTTAGGAAGAGTGGTTGTGAGCAGAGACAGTACAGGTTAATTTTTTTTTATTTTAGTGCATTAGGTAAGTATTGAGAAGCCCCTTTAGAGGACCTGTGATGTCTGCTGCTAGCAGCCGCTGAGCTGGTTGTTTCCCCCCACTATAGTTACCCATTATAAGCTATCTGTTAGTCAGTGAGCCCTTTTGAGGCCACTCTTGCCTCTCACCCAGCCAACCAGTAAGTTCTACACTGCACTGACAAGGGGCAAATACCCTGAAACAGCTGTCTGTAGTTGTACTTTAAAGGGGTTGTCTCGCTTCAGAGTTTCATAGATGCATCCTGTCACTTCCTGGTCAGACTGTCTGTAATTAGCATACGAGCTCCAGGCATTCACTCCTTGTATTCAGCTCTGTTTTCAGTCTGCTAATTAGTTTAGGTTCAAAAGGTGTGAAGATTTTCTCCAGTTTGCCCAGAAAAAACTCCTTTAAATGGACTGTAATGACAGTGCTGGACGTCTTTTTCGTTGAAGACTTTTTATAAATGGCAATTGGAATACGCGTTTCGTGTGTAGACCACACTTCCTCAGTTCCAATTAGTTTAGATAAGCTTAGAAGCTTCTCTGAAACTGCTAGCAGGAGATTTATCTAAAGTAAACAGCAGTAATTACTAGCTTTTGTCTGAAAGCTTGGATAACACACACACACAGAGGATCTCACTCTGGCTGCCGAGACCTGTGTGATGACGTCACTCCCTGCTATCACATAGAACAATCAGCAGGGGAAAAGGAGTAAACAGGTCGGTCACTGGGGGAACCAAATAGAGCCAGGAAGGTGACAAAATCATTTGTAGCTCCTTAACAAAAAAAAAATGAACAAAGCAATGTATTTGGAAAATGTCTTCATTTAGTGTTCCCTACAATTCGAAAGCTATTCTTTGTAGCGAGACAACCCCGTTAACTGGTTTGGCTCAAATCCCTTTCACATTGCTAGGCTTCTGCGAGCTATATGTGAACTGAGGATAACTACATCCAATAGAGTGCGCTGTGGAGCTCCTCAGCTCTTTTCCCATAAGCCTTTGCTTTATGCAAAACAGTCAGTGAGGTCTGAATGGCAAGTAAAGCCTCACACCGACCAATTGGTTCCTCTCCTCAAGGAGAGATTGTCCCCCTTCAGTGAGCCCTTAGACTGTTAACTGGGTGGTCACCACGGCTACATGCTCAGTTGGAAGAGTGCCCAGGTTTACGCCTTCTTTAGAACGGAGCAGTGGTGAAGACCCTGACAGTTTTTGCAGTCAGCCCATTCAAGAGCGGTTCAGCACTGTACAGTGCTGATCGTCGTCCTTCCTGTTGACAGTACAGGGGCTGATTGGCCTATTAGGGGGTCTGGATGCATGCTCACTGCTTCCCTATTTGACCTCTATGAGGGTCAGGGTTTTCTTGGCTGACTCCTTCCTTCTATAGACTGTGAGTGGAGTCCTAGGACACATACCCATTGCTCCGGTCACCCACTGCTCTATTCAAAGTCTGTTGGCTCAGGGCTTCATTTTGCCGTCAGTTCTACAGACCATAAATGGAGTTGCAGCGTGCATGTTCGTCTGCCAATTTAGTGAAACCTCTTCATAGTGGTGCAGGGGACGCTAGAACACTGTTTTAGTGGGACCCCAGCAATCAGTCATTTATAACTGGTGGATAGGTTGAAAATATTCGTCGTAAGGACAGCCAGTTTAAAGGGAATATGTCGCCAATTTTTTTTTTTTTTTACTTATTAAATCAAGCCCCTGATCCATATGCTTTTCCTCTCAGTCGGTTTTATTTCCTGATTTTTAGATTTCTCATGGTTCGGGCCGTCAATATATGATTTTTGGGGAAGACTTCTTGTTTTGCACTGCTTTACACCCAGTCGAGAGATACTTTACAGCAGCTTCATGCACATAGGATTCTTAAGACCATTTCTGTCCCATAGACGTCTATAGGATAGTTTTCACTGTGAAGGGAGGCGAGAGGGGGAGCTGTGACACCTCTGCTTGTGACTGGTTGATTCTGTGACACATTGGTGTCTCCTTTCAGTGTGACCCTGCTCTTACTGATAATGAGCACACGCTGAAAAGCTCTCTAAACAGAACAGGAAGTGTCAGACGTTTATTAGGCCTAGTGGCCAAAGTGACAACTGCAGGACTTAAGAATTATTACAAAAATATTGAAAGTGATATGGAAAATTAAAAAAAAAAACCAAAAAATTCCTACAAAATGTGTTTAACATAAAAATGTGAGTTAAACAATAAGTCATTTTTTGATGACACATTCCCTTTAAAATAATTATCATTTTGTCAAGCCCCTGACAGGTCTTGGTGACTGAGACATCTATGCCCCATTCCTAGCAATTGGTAACCGCTCTGCTAAACGCCTTTGTGTCTGCTGGATTTTTCTTTGGAGAGCCAAGTGAATGGATTCTAAGAGACTTGGTATACATCTGTACACCGCACACTCTGCTTCCAAGAAGAGATCAGCAGAAATGAAAGGGCACATGGCTCAGCAAAATGTCTGCACTATTACGATGACAGATTTTTTTTTTTTCTTCAAAATGATTACCCTTTTCAGATTATCTATAGTGTCTTAAAAAGTCAGCTCATATCGGCCCTGCTTAGCTGCGCCTTTTCTTAGGTATTCCCACCAGACTCCAACAATCGGCTTGTTCCAGCATGCAGTATGCTAATGAGCTCCTAAACTGTCAACTGGGTGGATACCAGATGTGAACTCTCCGTTCCATGCCCATTAAGAACTGTCAGGGGTGTCCGGACTCTTGACACTGTATAATCACCATTACAGTGTATGGACTCTCATTACTTTATAAAGTAATGTTATTGCACCTGCAGAAGAGAGCTTTTACCTGGAAATTGGGGTGCTGTTCCCCTTTAAAGGGCGCCTGCTACATCATTCATAGACACTTTCATTAAAGGGGTCTGTATGGTGACCCATTTACCCTTAAACTATTGCCTGTGTCCAGTTTACACAGTGCAGGTATTTTATATAGCTGCTTAATTTAATGTGAGCTGCCTGCCATTGATTATACTGGATTCCCCAATGTCTAGTGTAAGGGGAGCTTCTCATACACGGGGCAAGAAGCAGCATGACGTGTCTGCAGTAGGTAAGGGTGTCGTATGGCAGAACACATTAGGGGAAACAAAGGGGCCTAGGTAAGTAAGACATCAGAGGTGATCTAAAGCTGTTAAAAATTCATCTACTGTTACATCATTTATAGGAGCTCTGGGTAACAACCACTATAGCAGTCCTAGGGTCATCACCAGCTTTGTTAGAAGTGGAGCAGTTTCCCATAGTAACTAATGAAACAATTCAGAGAAGTAAGCCAGGATTTGTGGGGGTCTGGCTCCCTCTTATGTTTTAATAAATCTTATACTGTGGCTGATAACAAATGGTGAAATTGAAGTGACTTAAAGAGAACCTGTCACATAGTTTTTTTCCCCCCTGGCTGAGGGCAGAACAAGCTAGTGTCAGACCTGCTGTTTCCAGCGCTGTGTCCCTTATTCTGTAAGATGCTGTAGATTTCGTGTATTTCATGCTCAAATCTGCAGTTTTCAGCCAGAAGTCATTCAAAGAGTGCTTCAGTGGCAGTTTCTTTCATACCCTGCCCACCTGAGGCTAGCCCCGCCCACCTCAACTGATAAACCTATTACTTTGAATAGGTAGAAACATGAGAATAACTGCCAGGTGGGCGGGGCAAGCCTTTGGTGGGCGGAGCTAACACCTGCTCATGAATAAGAGGGGTAAATGCTCTAAAACTACAGCTTCTTCTAGAATAAAGGACACAGTGCTGGAAACAGTAGGTCTGTCACTAGCTTGTGCTGCCCTCAGCAAGGGGGGCATACCTATGTGACAGGTTCCCTTTAAAGCAGTATTCTCAGACCTTCATAGCATATTCACATGATATGCTATAATTGTCTGCTAGATGTGAGTCCCACGTGGTCAAGTATGTGGCTGCTCTAATGGCTGCTACTAGAGCTTACTCCAGTCCCAGCTGTTTTAACTTTTTAGATGTTGTGGTCTTCGGGACCGCACATCTGAGGTTTAACAGTGGAACACTTCATTCTGTCCCCCATTGGTACCCCACGGTCACACAGCTATGGCAGTTGGAAGCTTAAAGGGAACCTGTCACATAGGTTATGCCCCCCTGGCTGAGGACAGCACAAGCCAGTGACAGACCTGCTGTTTCCAGCGCTGTGTCCCTTATTCTGTAAGATGCTGCAGTTTTAGAGCATTTACCCCTCAAATCTTATACATGAGCAGGTGTTAGACCCGCCCACCAAAGGCTAGCCCCGCCCACCTGAGTTATTCACATGGTTCTACCTATTCAAAGTAATAGGTTTATCAGTTGAGGTGACTCTTTTCATGACTCTTTTCTGGCTGAAAACTGCAGATTTGAGCATTAAAGGAGTTGTCTCATTACGAGCTTTCAGCCTGTCAGTGTCCCTGGTAAGTTGAACTGAGGGGCGTGCTTCTTGGTCTGTCTGTTCTGCTCCCTCTCCCCCCTCCCATCAGCACACAGGCAGCTACCGAAAATATATACAGGGGGGGGGGGGGGGGGGGGTTGCGCTCAGAGTTCCCCCTGTTTTGTGCCTCCCAAGGTCTGTTGAAAGGAGGGGGCTGTTTAGGGTTAGGGGGGGGAAAATAAAGGCTGGGGCCCCTAAAAAGGCAAGGGATGCTTGTTTTTTCCTAATCCCCTGCTTAGTTTACAATTCCCCAAACATCCCCAGAAACAAAAAAGGGCCCCCGTGTTACAATACTCAGGAGGGTCTCACAAAAATACTGGAGAGCATAAAGTATTCAAAACCCTGATCTTTTTAATTTTTAAGTAAAAGCCCACATTTCCCAAAAGACATATCTTTGTTTTAAAGAAACGGGACGGGGGTCATCTGTCACATCTATTGTGTAAAAGAAGGAGGGTGCAGGCACACCCCAGGGTTAATCCGGGCGGGCTGGGGACCAGACGCCAGAGTTCCCTCCCCCCTCCCCCCTCCCCTCCACTCCAAGCTTTTCCTTCTGGAGGGGCTCTCTGCTCGGGACCTGTCTTCAAAGGTAGGGATTTCATTCAAAAACCTGACACCCAAAAAAAGGGTTAAGGATAAACAGGTCAGCTATTGGGAATTGAAAAGGGGCTGAGGGTAGAAATCCTAAAAAGGGCTAGCTCAAAATCATTAGGCATTTGTAATTAACATTTTTCCCCCAAAGCTGTTTGGGTTTTTTAAAAAGATCTTTTTTTAAAAAACCCCAATCATTGTTGCGAGAAAACCCTTTTTTAAAAAAATTCTCAAAAAACCCCAAGCACCCTTCCCAGAATAAGGGGACCCGGCTGGAAAACGGCAGGTCTGTCACTGGCTTGTGCGCCTTTCAACAAGGGGGGCATAACCTATGTGACGGGTTTCCCCTTTAAAAAAAGGGCCTTCTAGTTTGTCTGTGGCACCAAATCCCGGGTTTCCTGCCGGAGGGCCCGCTCTAAAAGACAGTTAACTTTGGCCCTTAAAAAGCTGTACAGCATTTTACTGCAATGTATTCAAAATAAAAAGGAGCAACTGTGGCTCTATTTTCCATTTGAAAAAAAAAAGCAGGGTTTGGGGGATTTCGGGAGTGGGAGTCGGTGGCAATGGCCCCGACTCCGACTCCCAAAATTTTATAATTTGGGTCCATTTAGTTCGGGGGGGCAGTTCAAAAGTAAGAAAAAATTTGGGTTTCCCGGGGCCCGGGGCTACTGTTTCCCTTATTTTCCCCCTTATCACATGAGGAGTGAAATTGATGAAAATGGGAAAAGGAAGCAAAGGGGCTGCTCCAGGGGAAAAGATTCTGCTCCCAAAGGGAAACAGATTTTTAGCAAAATTTTTCCCCCTGTTTTTTAAAAAAGTAGGGGAGTTTAAACCATTCATTTATAACTTACGGTGGGTGAGGCCCAAATTTTTTTATACCCGACACTTTAGAGATGTTTGGCCTTTTGTGGTCCCCCGCTTTTTGGGGGCCCAACCCCAAATTAAATGTAGAGAGGGCCGTTTCTAGCCTGGAAATAATGGGGTCAGATGTGAGGCATGTATGCAGGGTCTGATGGGGCTTTCTTTTTTCTCAAACAAAAATTTTGAGGGTTCCCCCAAAATTTTCCCGCAGTGTTTTTTCATATTTACAATTTTTTTTTTGTCCTAAAGCTTTTCCAAAAAAATATATTTTACACTGACGAACAAAATGGTAAAAAAATGGTTTTGAAAAATTTTGACTTTCGGTCCCATATCTCTCCATCCACTTCAGATTTGTATATGAGGCTACTGTAATTTTATATACAGTCAACCTTTTCCTATCTTTATCATACATTTTTCTTCCCGTATTTTGCATCTGCTTTGTTTCGTTTTTTCTCCTAAAAAATTTAAGGATGACTTTATGTTAAAGAAACTTTAAAAAAAAGTCCTTTTGGGAATAAAGTGTCCTTAACGTTTTCCTAACCTAAACCAAAAATGTCCCCTTGTATGAGCTGCATCGCTCCCCAGGTCCGGGTAAACTACAGGGGCCCGTTGATCCCTCCCGATTTGGCTTTCCAGCACTAGGGCCCTATAGCTACAGACCTGTTTTGATTCTCCTTAAGGGTGCCAGCCTGGTCGCTATAGCTACAGACCGTGTGATCTCTCCCCGAAAAGGCTGCCAGCACTTGGTCGGGTATAGCTACATGAAACCCTTTTTATCTTTCCTGATAGGGGTGCCCGAAATGGTTGCTATACTACAGAACCCCTTTTGATCTCTCCTGATTTGGGTGCCCGCACTGGTTTTCTATAGGTACAGGGCCTGTTTGATCTTCCTGATAGGTGCCAAACACTGGTTGCTTAGCTACAGACCTTACTTTAATTAAAAGGGACCCAAATGGAAGCCAAATAAAATTTTCCCCTGAATTTTAAAAAGAAAAACCAAGAAAATTGGACGAGGTAAGGGTGAACAAAGTAGGGAGACCCCTTTTTCCCTTGTATTAAATTTTTTAGTATTGGAAATCCCCCCTTTGGTTTTTTTAGCTCTGTTTTGAATCCCTTCTGGGCCCCTGGATCAGATTTTGCAGGTCTTGACCAAAATCTGATCCCAGGTCTTTTTCTAACCTTCCCAAAAGTTGTTTCAAAAAAGGATTGGTTACAAATTTTCACTTTTTCTTAAACTTTACCCACAAGTGGTTTTTTAAAAATTTAAAACATTGTTTTCCCCCTTTTGCTTGTGTCTGGGTTTTAAACCCAAAACTTTTTTTTTGGATCATAAAGGGGGATAAACCCGTTGATGTTTACCCTTTTAATACATTTAAAAAATTTCCATTTTAAACATGGCCTGTATTTTGGGGTCAGGGGGGGAAAGGGTTTTGGGGAAATTGAGGAGTCGGGGGTTCAGCTTCAACCCCAAAAGCCCCCGGAAAAAAGTGTAAAACATAATGTCAAAAACACATACTACAAATGCTTATCCCTAAAAAAAACCAAAACCTAAAAGTAGCCACATACATAAGGACCTGGGTATACAACTGTCATGTTTTTTTAAAACCCCCTTTTTGACCCCGGGATTTAACCCGGGTCCCTTTTTGTTGGGTGGTAAGGGCCTATAAAACCCGAAAAAACAGTTTTAAAAGAAGGCTGGAGACAGCTGGTTGTTGCAGGGTGACACCTGGCCCCTTAAGGGTTTGGGGGGAGAAACCGCGGTTTTTCCCTGGCCGTTTAAAACCTTTTAAACCCGGCATCCTCAAACTGTTGGGCCCCCCAGCTGTTGGGGGAAATAAACTCCCATAAAGGCCCTTTACATAATCTATAACAGTGGGCAAAGATGGGGTTGTAGTTTTCCAACACTGGAGGGCCGCGTTTGAGGATGGGCCCGCATTAGCGTTTGGGACCCCAAACTAATTTCCCCAAAATTTTGGGACCAAAAAAAAGTAAAACTTCAGCCCGCCAAAAAAAAAAAAAAAAAGCCCCCTCAGTCAGATCCATAGGTGGAAGTACAACAAGTTATTGGTCGCAGAAAATAGCCATTTTTATGTTCCTAAAACATAACAAAAACCTTTCATGTTTGGTATTGCCGGAGACGTATCAACCTGGAGAATACACATTTATACCAAAGATTGAATAAGTATATTGTATGGTACGGTGAATGACGCCATTAGAAAGTGCATCTTATCCTGCAAGATCAAAGTCCTCATACGTCTATGTAGGTGGAAAAATAAAAGTTATGGCTCTTGGAAGGGGAGGAGGAAAAAAAACCTTAGAGCCATATTATTATGACCATTGTCATGAAGGGGTGAACCTGCAGGGTGTGCACTGTTAATTTATTTATTTATTTTTTTTTGTTATGTCTTCAAAAAAACGGATTCTAAAGTAATCATAAAGTTCGGGGTCCCCCAAAATGGTGCCAATGGAAAGGTCAACTTCCGCAAAAAAAAAAAAAATTCTTATGGCATGTTCAGGGTATGTTCACATGATGTACTGCGGCGCGTACAGTACGCACCGCAGGACATCATGTGTTTTGGAAGCTAGCGATAATATGCGCGCTCTCCGCCGCGCGCGTGGGGGGAGCGGCAGCAGCAGCTCGCCGGCTCCATTGACATGCATTACTTGCGGCACGTATTCGCTGCAAATAATGGACATGTCAATACATGGCGACATGCGCCCCAAAATAAGCCGTGGGAACATAGCCTTACACAACGGATTTTAAGTAGGAATTCAATGCTGATTCCTGGTTAAAATCCTTGTGTATTCCAATTGCCAATCACTTCAATGGCCTGTCTGCGATGTTTACATAGTGAATTACAGCACAGATTTGAAATGGGCTGGTCCACAACCAATTTGGAGGCCAATACCACCTCTATCAAGTAAAAAATCCTCGTCAGTAGTGTGAATCCAGCCTAGCACAGCTCTGTCAGCATAAGTTGTAAAAAAGTTATGGTTCTCAGAATATGGTTATGCAAAAGCACGTTTTCTGGTAAAATGAACACCCAAAATCATTTCCCCTCCCCCCATTTTGTTGTGATTGTATTTTTTTAGAAGCATAAACATTCAGACATTGAAATTTTTCAAATTTGTTCAATTTTTTTCTTCACAAATAAACAAGGACAGTATCGACCAAAAACTTAAGAGTACAATGTGTCACAAATAATATTTAAATTAAAGTCATGTGTAGAAGCATTACAAACTTCTGCTCACATAGGCCTCAAAACTAGCAGCAAAGCTGTGCTTGTTGCCCATAGCAACCAGAGCTCGACTTCCATTTCTTATGCTGCTCTGGAAAAAATGAAAGCTGAGCTCTGATTGGTTGCTATGGGCGACAGACAGGGTGACTTCAATCACCCTTCCATATAGAAGTATGATCAAATACATAACATAGTGGGTTATTTTTTTTTTTTTTTTTTCTTTACAATTCGGTATTTATTGTGAATAGATTTACTTAAATGGAACCTGTCACATAGGTTATACCCCCATAGCTGAGGACAGCACAAGCTAGTGACAGACCTGATAGCCTTAGGGTATGTTCACACGGCTTATCCTCAGGCGTAATTGCTTGCGTTTTTCGCAGCATATTGCGCTTAATATGCGGCGAGATGTGCGCCGTAATTACGGTAATCCATCGCTCTAATAGAGAACTATGGATTACGCCTCGTCCCCCTGCGCGTGCAGTACGATCATATTGTACGCACGGAGAGATAAGTGACGTCAATTATTTGCGCCGAATACGCGATGCAAGTAATGTATGTCTATGGGGCTTCCGTCCATGTTTCGAAACAAAAACTCATCAGGGATAAGCTGATGAAAAATACCAAAAATTTTACTGTAGGTAGGCCCCTATAGTCTACCTAAACCCTGCCTACCTATGTGGACCCTATAGTCTACCTAAACCCTGCCTGTCTACCTATTTGGGGCCCTATAGTCTACCTAAACCCTGCCTGTCTACCTATTTGGGGCCCTATAGCTACCTAAACCCTGCCTGCCTACCTACATTGGCCCTCTATAGCCTACATAAAGCCTGTCTGCCTACATGGGCCACACCCATAGCCAATCTACCTACCTATGTGGGGCCCATCTTCCTAGCTACCTGGGACCCATCTGTAGCCTGCCTACCTACATACCTGTGTGGAGCCTAGCTACTTGAGGCCCACCTACTGCCTTCCTAACTACCTGAGGCCCAGCAACAGCCTACTTAGCTACCTGGAGCTTAACTACCTACCTGTGACCTGTCTACCTACCTGTGGCCTAACTACTGCCTACCTAGGGCCTACCAACCTATTTAACCCCTTCAGGACCCAGGTTTTTTTTTTTTTTGTGACACGTTCATTTTTCCCTCCTCGCCTTCTGAAAGCCATAACTTTTTTATTTTTCCACCTACATAGACACATGAGGGCTTTTATTTTGCGGGACAAGATGTACTTTCTAATGGTGTTATTCACTATACTATAGATTATACTGGGAAACCGCAAGAAAATTCCAAGTGGCGAAAATACGTTTTTTTTCACAATTTGTCCCATGTTTCTGGGTGATTTGCTTTTATGGCGTTCAATCTTCGGTAAATATAATGTGTTATCTGTATTCTACAGGTTGTTGCGCATCCGGCAAGGCCAAACATGTAGGGTTTCCATTATGTTTTGGTACCGTAAAAAAATTCCAAACATTTTCTATTTTTGAAATTTGCGCCACGGCGCCATATTGTGCGACCAATAACTTTTTGTACTAAACACCACGGACGTCAGTGAGGGGGCATTTTTTGCGGGCTGAAGTGTACTTTTTATCGCTAGCAGTTTGGAATGCATGCGACTTTTTTGATCATTTTTTTCCCTTTTTTTTTAAAGTGACGTAAATTACCCAAAAAACCAATTTTGGCTTTTGGGGAATTTTTTTCTTCTAGGGTTGTTCAGCGAACGGGATAAATGATTTTATATTTTTATAGATCGATTTTTTTGGGACGCGGCGATCCCAAAATATGTTTAATTTTTTTTTTATTATTTAAATGATTTTTTTTTGTAAAAGGGGGAAAAGGGGGGGTGTTTTAAAATTTTTAATACTTTTTTTTTTGTACTTTAAAATTTTAAATTTAATTTTTTTTTTTTTTTTTTACTGTAACATTTAGTCCCCCCTGGTCTTGACCACTGGGGGGCCGGATTGTTAATAAAACTAATTTTTTTGAAGGCAATCATTAGGGTGTAAAAGATTTGTTTCCCCACTTTCCGGGGCTGCCCCGGAGTGAGGCAAACCGGCCGGGAAAGTGAGGGGAGTTTCCCACAACCCCCCACCAAAAAAGCCCTTAAATGGGATGGGCGAAAAAAGCATAGCTGGGGCTGATGGGGGATCACCCCCCCACCGTTCGGGCGGGGCCCACCGATGGGGCTTTAAAATTTCCCGGGAGGGCCGGGGGCCATCTTTGCCGCGGGGGTTTTAAAGGGTTTTAAAACACCCCCAGGGGGCGGAGCCACCCCCCGGGCGCTGTTATTTCCGAGGCCAACCCCCTGCAAACCCCCCTACCCCCTGGGACGAAACTAAATTAGGGGCCCGGGGTCGTAAAGGGGTTTTAATGGGGTTTCAAACCCACCTGGAAATTTTTATTCTGAGGGGTACGGCCCCTTTCTGAAAACCAATAAAAGGGGGGGAAATATCTGTTCCTCCCCTCACCTCGGAAAACGGGGCCTCTAAGTTGGGGGCCTTCCCCCCCTCTTCCGCCTTGGAAGTTTGTAAGAGATGGGGGGGGGCAGGGGTGAGGTGTGCGGGAAAAAAAGGGGATTCAAATTATTTTTAAAAATCTTAAGCGAAAAATGGTGTCGAGACACTTCAGGGTTTGGCCTGGACAAATCCCAAAAAAAAGGGAAGGTAAACCCGACTCGTCAAGAAACGGCCCCCTGTAAAGCCCACAAGATGAAAAAACCCTGTAATCACTGATATGCCAGAAAGGGGCCTGTGTTACACGGGTTTACCCTAAACGATATAGTGCTGTATGGGGAAAAGAAAACAGTCTTAGAGAAACCTTTGCTACTGATACCTACCACTATTAGTAAATTTTTGGGCGGAATTATTGGTCTTAGAAAAACTAAAACATTAAATTTAAAGGGGTATTTTTTAAAGTCACTATGTGTTTGGAAAATTTTTGTGATTGTTTTTCTGGGGGTATAATAAAGCCCAATTTTGAGCTTTAAAAGGTAATTTTGGCCCTTGGTTTTAATTAGTGGGATTTGTTTGGTAGCAGTATAATGGAGAGGCATTTGCTCTGGTAAATGTTGGTGTTCAGGGTGAAGGGGTGTAGGAGTGGTGCCCCATCCAAAAGTTTGTTATGAAGCCCGGGTTTTCTCTAGTTTAACGACCCGCTACTTATGAAATTTACACTAACTTTGCGGGGTTTGCAACAACAACCAAAAATTTGAAGTTAGTCCCCCCTGGCCCTTTCGGACTTCTATCCCCTTTTTATTAAATCAAAGCTAAAAGAAGGCAGAGTTCTATAAAAAATTTTTTGAATTGAAATGGGAACTGTTTGAAACGAAAAAATTCCCAAAAATTTGGAAAAAAAAAAAAAAAAAAAAACCCCCCAGGGTACTTGGCATTTCTGAGAATTTTTTTCCAAATTTTCCTTTTTAGAAACCGGGAGCAGGGGCCCGGGACTGGGGCTACTGTGCATGCTCCAGCATAAGAGCCCCCCAAAAACCGGCCCACTATTTCCCGGAAAAAACACAAACCAAAAGTCTGCTAACCAATCCCGGGGGGGCCCTTTTTCCCTTGCGATCAATAATAAAAAAAAAAATTTTTGACACATTGGGGGGGAGAGGGGTGAAACCGGGCCGACGCATAATAAAGTAATTGCGAAAAAAGCCTAAAACTGTGGGGTAGCAAATGTAAATGAAATTTCCCGGATTTGGGGTAAACCCCGGGGCCCAAACACAGGGGGTGCAGAGGTAGCAGTCGCTACCCAGGCCCTGCCGCCTGTGGGGGCCCAAAAGCCTTTCGCCCAAAATAGGAAGACACCAAAATTGGAAAAAGGCACATGGGGAACTTGGGGGGCCCATTTTTACTTTTTTCACTAGGGGGCCCCGGGGTTTTTACGTTACTCTCTGGGGGTTCCCCAAATGAGTCTTACATTCCTTTTTAAGCCTGGTGCCCTTTTGCAGTCCTGACGCTTTTTTAGCCTTTTTGGGAAGGAAAACACGGGGGCGTTCTTAAAATTACAGAATTTTTATGTAAATTTACGACAATCCCGGCCCCACTTTCCTGCAAAGGTTTTACTGGAAAATAAAGAATTTTAAAAATTTGGGGGTGAGCCCTGAGAAAAGATTCCCCGGGAAAAGTGATCTTCCCTTCCATTATAAATGTTAGCGTTATCATTCAATCAAATGTGGCTTATGTTCTGTCTAGGTGTCCTCCTTTGGCTGACTAAGTGCTCTTTTCCCGGCTAGATTTTTCTAGGGGAAGTTTTTAAGGGCCCCAAAAAAGGGTTTCCCTTTAAAAAATAGAAAAATTTAAATTTTTTTTTCGGTTTCATTTTTTCCCTTCAGGAAATGCATATATCAAAATATTTGGGAGCGCAAAAAAACTGAAGAAAATATTGCGGAGCAGAGAGTTTACGCCCCTCTCCGCCGGGGGGACTCCGGGACAGGCAGCCCTGCTGTCATTTTTCCCCCCGCCTGTGCGAACTGAAAAAAAATTTACCTTTGTTTAAAATTTTTTATTTCATCCCCATTGTTTTTACAATTGGGTGTTTTTGTTTCTACACTTCTTCTTCCACAGTTGCTCCAAGCGTAGTAAAGGGAGCCCTTTAACAAAGGCCCACCAAATTTTTAAAAAGGGGGCGGTTCAGTAAGTTTTGCAAAATTTTGGCCCGCCCCCAGCTGCCAAAAACGATCTGTCCATAACCGGGTCTGTTCCAAGCAGTCTTAAAGGGAACGGAGGAAACCGCTGTTAACCCCCCGCGCCTAACCCCTTTTAAATTGGGTGCGCATAATCAAAGGCAAACCCCCCGCCCCTGTTTTAGGTAGCCCGGGGACCTAGAAAGACCCGGGCTGTCTTTATAGGAAACTTCATTTAGGGGTTTCCCTAAAACGATACATTAGCAAATTTTTTTTTTTTTTTTTTTAAACTGTTAAATATTTAAACCCCCTTTAAAGGGTTTTTAAAAAAATGAAAAAAAAATGTAAAAAAAAAAATAAATTTAAGCAAATTTTAAAAAAATTATTTTGCATAAAATTTTGACAAAAAACCTGACCCCATATTTAGGTATCTAAAACACCTTTAAAAAACCTGTTTGATGACTTCTACAAGGGGTTTTTTAGTGTGAAATTGAATGGTGGTTTTGGGGTTTAAAAAAAATCTGGGAGTAATTAATTTTGTGAACTTAAAGGGGAAAACCCGCCATAGTTTATGCCAACCCCCTTTCTGAGGACAAGTGAGGAAAAGCACAAGCTAGTTTACAGACAAAATGCCCCTTCCCCTCACAGTGTCCCTTATTCTGTAAGGTGAAGCCCTTTTTTTTAAAAATCAAAACTGGCAGTTTTAAAAACAGAAAAAAGCCCCGCTTATTTAAAGAGCAGGGGGTTACCCGCCCCACATGTTTCCCACCTATTCAAAGTAAAAGGGTTAAAGGGGTTTTTCCACAAAATAAAAATTTGGGGTGAACTTGCAAAAAAAATAACAAACATTTTCCCATTCATTATTACAAATTTTGGGACTTTTTTTGTTTTAAACCTCCTTTTGTGACCATTTTTTTACAGCTTTGTTTCCCGGGGGGTAAAACCCAAGGGTGAAAAGCTCCTCTTCCTGGCCCCACAAACTCAGACATCCCCCTACTCTCAGACACACTGAGTGTTTTTTAAACCCCAGGGTCTTCAAAAAACTACCCCCCCACTGTACTTTCCCTTTGTAAATTGGTCAAAAAATTTCAAAAAAAAAAAAAAAAAGAAACCTCAATGAGGTATGTGCATTGATAAAGAGAAAAAAAACCACAGGTTTGGTTCCCTGCAGGGATTTAAAAACCTAGGACCCTTGTGCCTGGAGGCAAAAACTTTACCTCTCAGCTACTCACAATGCTTTACATAAACAACCTTTCTTTGACTACAGAGAGGAAAGGCTGGTGATGTACCCTGCTGGGTCACTGATATGCAATTCAAGCAAATCACACATGCCCCCTTCTGAGCACACAGAGCTGAAGAGCAGGAGACAGGAGGTATGAAATGAGATTGTGGCAAAACCCCTTTAATCAGTTGTAAGGTGGGTGGGGCATGAACTAAACTGACTCTCCATGAATAAACTGGACTCTTTTCAGCTGAAAACTGCAGATTTGAGCATTAAATACTCTAAAACTCCTGCATCTTACAGAATAAAGGGGCAGAGCGCTGCAAACAGCATGTCTGTCACTAGCTTGTGCTGTATTCAGCAAGGGGGGCATAAACTATGTGACCAGTTCTTAGTAACAACTTTTCCCGCGTAAAACAAGTCCTCATACAACTGCGTCACTTAAAAAAATAAACTGTTAAAACAAAAAAATTTATCTGGTCATTAAGGCCTGGGGCTTAAGGGGTTAAACGTGCTCTCCGGTTCCTTTTTTTAAAATTAGGTTTAAGATACTACTGCTCCAATAAAATAGAAAAAAAACATTTTCACCTCACCACTCATTGCTATCCTGACGCTGCCGGCGGTTTCTCTCAGGTCTTCTCTTCACATCTGGCTGCAGCAGCCTTGTGCCATTGGCCGATGTCACTGCACGGAGCCGTTCATTTTCAGACGATCAATGGCGCGCCAATTAGTGACGGATGTGACCAATTTAATCTGACAGTGATAAACTGGTGTAGATATTAACTATGGATTACGGCAGTTTCCGGTGTAGGGTACAGTTGGTCTCACGTGGAAGGCTGTGCCCCTTACTGCTAAGTTCTGCCCACTTAAGAAAACTACATTGAGTGGCGCAAAAGCAGCAACAAGTTGAACGTGAGTTTTGCACAAACCTATTGAAAAAAATCAAACGCAAAATTTTGACTTTTTTTGTTTGCCTTCTGCCATCATAGTGGTATAAAATGGTAGATACATTCTACTTGTGTGGTCGTTGTATGCCCTAATCGCCAATATTCGCTACACAGCACAAGGTATCTTTTTGCTGGGTTTGGCTTATAGTAGAGCAGACCTGCCCCAGCTTCTTAACCCCTTACCGACCTATGACGTATGAATACATCATAGCACCGGTAAGCGGCTTTGAAACGGTATCGCGTTTCAAAGCTGCCGGGTGTTAGCCGCTAACACCCAGCGGTCACAGCGCGCGCACGGGGGAGGGAGGGCCTTGTCGCCCGCCTGCGCTGTTTAACCCCTTAGCGCGGCAAAGATGGCCTCTGCGTTCTTCAGCCCGATCGGGATATCAGCGGTGAGATCGCTGAGTCCCGACAGGCTAACATGGCAGCTGGGAGTCTTGTGAAGGCTCTGATCGTTGCCATAGGCCGGAAGTGGGGAAACCGCCATCTTTGTACGGTCTAATGCATTGTCTATGCAATGCATTAGACTGTATTAACGATCGCGCCACCTAGTGGTCAAGCACCATAGGGGGACTCCATGTTAAAATAAGAAAAAATAAAGTTTTAAAGTACAAAAAAAAGTATTAAAAGTTCAAATCACCCCCCTTTCCCTATTTTACAAAAAAACCCTGTAAAATAAAGTTACACATATTTGGTATCACCACGTCTGAAAAAGTCCGTTCTATAAAAATATAACATCATTTATCCCGTATGCTGAACACCATAGAAGAGAAAAAATTCCAAACAGCAAAATTGCGGTTTTTTTGGTCATTTTGGAATAAAAGTGATCAAAAAATTTGCGTGGATTCCAAACTGCTAGCAATAAAAAGTACACTTCAGCCCGCAAAAAATGCCCCCTCACTGACGTCCGAAGGTGTTAGTACAAAAAAGTTATTGGTCGCACAAAATGGCGGCGCGACGCAAATTTAAAAAAAAAAGTTTTGCATTTTTTTTTACAGTACCAAAACATAACGGAAACCCTACATGTTTGGTATTGCTGTATGGATATCAGCCTGTAGAATACAGATAACACATCATTTTTACCGAAGAATAAATAAACAAACTCCATTAAAAGAAAAACCTCCGCAAACATGGGGCAAGTACGTTTTTTTTCACATTTTGCCCCACTTAGAATTTTTTTGCTGTTCCCTAGTATATTCTATAGTACAGTGAATAACACCATTAGAAAATACATCTTGTCCCGCAAAATAAAAGCCCTTGTATCTATGTAGGTGGAAAAATAAAAAAAGTTTTGGCTTTCAGTAGGCGAGGAGGAAAAAAATTTAGAGCCATATTATTATGACCATCTGTCAGGAAGGGGTTAACTAGGTGAGTGTATTGGGGTCCGTCTACTCCGTAAGCATTTTCAGTCAGTTTTTGATTCGGATTTTCAAATCCATCAACAGCCGACTGTAATACCATTCCCATAGACCTCAACTGAAAATCTGAGTTGTAGTCCACACGACTGAGATTTTCTTGAGATGTGATTTTCAAAATCGCCATTTTTACCAAAAACTTGGAACATGTTCATTCTGCCGCCATATTGTAGGTAAAAGAAAGGCTCTCAAACATTTCTATGTCGAATCCATATACAAAACCCCATAGAAATGAATGGGAATCACCGTATATGCTCGAGTATAAGCCGACCTGAATAGAAGCAGAGGCACCTACTTTTGACACAAAAAACTGGGAAAACTTACTGACTCGAGTATAAGCTTAGAGTGGAAAATGCAGCAGCTACTGGTAAATTTCAAAAATAAAAATGGATACCACTACAATTACATAGGCAGGTATAGGCAGCTTAATGTCCCCCATAGGCAGGTACAGGCAGCTTAGTGTCTTCCATAGGCAGGTATATGTGCTCCATAGCAGGTATACGCAGGTATATGCCCCCCCCCCGTAGGCAGGTATATGTCCCCCCATGGGCAGGTATAGACAGGTATATGTCCCCCATAGGCAGTTATAGGAAGGGTTTGTTAAAAAAAAAATACAAATACTTGCCTTCCCTGCGATGTCATCAGGTCGTGCAGGCAGCGTGATGACACTCGCACTGCCTTTGCTGGAGTCCTATTGCGAAGCAGGGAGCGCTCGCTCCCTGCTCAGCAATAGTTTTCAGCTGTATGCTCTCCCAGGAGTCACATACAGCTGAAGAGATCACCAACAGTGCCCGGTCCGTTGCAGCGCCGGGAGCTGTAGGCTGACTCGGGATTCAGCTGTATGCGCTCCCTGAGGAGTCGCATACAGCTGAAGTAACCCTGCTAGCGCCCGAGCACCAACAGTGACTCGAGTATAAGCTGAGGACACATTTTTTGTGCTGAAAAACTCGCCTTATACTCGCGTATAGTATTTACAGACTGTAAATACGGCGGAAAAAATAACCTAAAATCCACCTTGCAAATGGTGTGAAAATACTTGTCGGACAGTGTAGTTTTAGGATTTTGAATTAAATGAGTATGTTGACATGTGATGTGGACGTACTCTTAGGGTATGTTGACACGACTTATTGGGGCGCGTATAGTACTTTCAAAAAGTGATCAGTCTCATATGAACCACATCCCATAATGGTACCAATTAAAAAGGTCAACTCATCCTGCAAAAAACAAGCAACTCAATCAGCTCCATATACAGAAAAGTAAGTTATGGCTGTCGGACTATGACGATATAAATACGCAATTTTTTACAAACTCATTTCTATTGTGTAAAAGTAATAAAATTGTAAAAGCTATCTACAATTTATATTGTTGCAGCGGTACCGAACCACATAGTAAAGTTACCTCCATTTTCATGGCCCACTGCTAAAAACAAAAACTATGGAAAACCTGTGCCCCCAAAATGCACAATACACCCCTAAGTGAGATCCATGAGGGGTGTTGAATCCAAAATGGGGCGGCTTCTGGAAGATTTCACCTGTTCTGGTGTTTTGAGGGCTTTGTAAATGTAACATGGGACCCACCAAAATCTGCATTCCAAAAGCCAAATAGTGCGCCCTTGTACTTCCCGCCATGTGCCTAAACAGCAGTTTGCACCCACATACAGGGTATTGCTGAACTTGGAAGAAATTCTGTAACAAATTTTTGGGTGCTTTTGAAATTTTTCATTTTCGCAGCCTAACACTAAAAATTTGTGAAAACCTGTAGGTAAAGCATACATTCCTTAAAGGGTTAGTCTCTCAAAGAATAGCTTTCAAAATGTAGGGAACACTAAGGGGGACATGTGTGATCGGCGTTTACACACGTTTTCAGGCGTATAATGCGTCTCGCTGTGCCGGCTCTGCCGTTGGACGCACCTAATGCGCTGTTGGGCGCAAGGTTCGCCACTTTGTAATGCGCCTAACATGAAGGGGCGTTCTGGGGCGGGACGTACCACATTCGAAAACACTGATGCATGTATGAATGCGGGTCGGCAAAGTGAGGCGCATTACAGCTCCGACAGGCGGACCTGTTTCAATGTGGTCTGTCTGCCGGAGGCGTCCAAGTTTGCCCCGCATGTATGAGCGCACTGCGGCACTGGCATACATGAGGCGCAGTTTTCATGGTAAAAAAAAAAACGTGAAAACAGGAGCTTTGACGTGCCGATCTTCATACATGTCCCCCTAAATGAAGACTTTTTCCAAATATATTGCTTTGTTCATCTTGTTTTGTTAAGGAGCTGCAAATGATTTTATCACTTTCTGAGGGCTTTCTAGTTTCCCAAGTGACCAACCTTTGTACTCCTTCCCTGCTGTTTGTTCTATCTGATAGCAGGGAGCGATCATACAGGTCGAGGCAGGCAATGTGAGAGCTTCTGTCTTAACAGATAATTCAGACCATTGACAGTAATAAATCTACTGTTTACATTAGCTCCGAAGCTTCTCAGGACCTCAGCGAAGGTAATTTGTTTAAACTAGACTAATAAACAGAGGTCTGAATACACAGAGCTCATATGCTAATTACAGACAGCTTGACCAGGAAGTCACAGAGCAAAGCAGCATTATTTCATTCGTGCATCCTATAAAACTTTGAGACGTGCATTTTAAAAACTGCTTATTTCACAGTAATTGGCCTGTCCAGTCGCACTTGCTGTGATGGGAATACTTCTTTAATCCAAAATAAAAAGAATTTATATAATTGAATTTCAAGTTCTACTGAATCATTCGAACAAAACGGTCGGTCTTCTCAGCTCCTCCTGCTCTATACCATGGTGCCAGGGGATGTGATAGCACGTTCAATGTAACCAGTTCCCTTTACGGTGTTCATATCAGATCTACAACCTATCGGTGGAAGCCCAGACCAGGCGACAGATCAGAGGTTAATTAGCAATTAATAAAACTAAAACCTTCCCAGATGGACAATGACAAATAGCTTAAAGGGGATGTATCGCTTCTTTAGTTCGGCTGATTCATACTGCTCTCAGCTTCTCAACTCTAGAAATGCAGGGGTGTTTCTTCCCCTCCCAGCTGGGTGACATCATCCCCCTTCACTGTTCATGCTGGCTCCCGAGACACCCCCCTCCCCCCCAATCTCTGAGTCCACATGTCACTGTGTCTCTTCCGATCAGTCTTATTCTGTAAGAGCTGTATACATACCACAGGCTGCATTCAATCTAGACTGAGCACTGATCTCTTCTCCTCTCACAGCTGGAGATTTGTTACAGTTGAATCCAGCTTTCTAGGAACAGCACAGATCTCCCTTCTATGCAGGAGAGTTAGGCAACGAGACACAACTGTGCTGTCTTCTGATTGTAGAATCTGCTGCAGTTTGTTTCTGCAGAGAGAAATTGCTACGGCCCCTAACTCTGAGTCAGAGAGGCAGGGATTGACACACAATTGTGCTGTTTCCTGATTATAGAAGTCCTGCAGTGTTCTGTTACTTCTGGCTGTGCAGAGTGAAAATGTGCCGGTCCCTTACTTTGAGTGAAAGGCAGGAATGCAAGCTCCCTGAATACAGCCGAACGGGGGCCGAATGTAAATGAGCTCTCAGCTAGTGAAATGCAAGGAGGCGGGATCCGACCAGCACCGGATATCAGTGTAAACAGAAGATAAGGAATACTGTGAATACAAGACAGCTTTGCTAATGACATCTAATTGCAAAGTTGCTTGTTTTCACTGTCCCTTATTCTGAAGACCATTTAATGAAATGATACAACCCCTTTAAAGTCTGCCTGAAATTCCTAATGATTGGGCAGCTCCAGAATGGGTACACATGGTGCCGTCTCCAGGGTTGGTATGTATGAGGTTTGTTGTGTGTCCCACAATGCTGGGGAGGTTCTCCTTGGAGAAGCTTTTAGCTCCTCCTGAGACTTGGCCTCCCTTTTTCCGTGTGGTAATGGCACAAGTGGTGATCTCTGTTAATGTCAGGATGCTTTTATGTTCATATGGCTTTGGGCCGTTGACACTAATTGAACGTTGCAGCGATCTGGTTTTTGGAGCCATCTCACAAAGCTGTGCAGACTTGAGAACTCTTGGCATTCTTCAGGAAGAGTGATTATGCCTGTTCCTGTCTGGACAATTAGTAGCTCGCTAGTAAAATAAATTGTTGTTTACCAACGCATTTGGTCTTGAAATATTGGTCACTTGCCCTTCAAGAAGAGAAGTATTACTTGTTTTGCCCTTCAAGCAGCAGTCGGTTTTATTGAGCTGTTAGGGCTAAGCTATATTTTCTAGATTTATTTGGGAGGAGGAGGCTTTTAAATGTTTTTTTTTCCTTTTTTTCCATATAGCACTTAACGTGTGCCTACTGGGGGTCTCGGCACCACCTTTGACACCAGATAAATGATTTTTCCTATCTTATAAAACAATGGTATGTTGCTGGGTTACGGCATCGCTTTATGGTCAGTGGGGGTCCGACTGCTTTGGAAAATCAAGTTTTTCTTTGCACAGCAGCCCATAGCCACTCAGCTGTGCAGGAAACTGCAGACAGCCCTATTAGCTGGAATGGAGCGGTGTTGCAATTTCCCTTTCTCTGGATCGGTGGAGTCCTGGTGTCAGACCCTCATGAGAAGGGATGGCATATTCTAGTGTTCTTTTCACTTTGAGGTGGAATACAGGCAGTCCCTGGGTTACGAACAGGATAGGGACTGTAGCCCTGTTCTTAAAGGGGTTTTGCCACGATGTAATGTTGACGTGGGATCCTCCAAAATGGGTATTTAATCACTTTTCTAAAAATATGTGATTACAAAAAGTGAAGCCTGTGAGAGCTACAGCACTGCTCAGTCCCCCTTAGTTACCTGAAAGTTTACATTAGACCAGGAGCTGATAGGGAGCTGATCTGGCTGTGCTTACATGTTTGCACTTCTTATCTGATGACAGGGAACATGAATGAGCTTTCAAGGGGCTGGGGAGAAAGTGCAGTGTATGAGTCTTTCTGCTGTTTAGAGAATCCACTGTTGTAATGTTATTATTTGAGTGAACATTGCAGCTGCTTCCTCGCTCTCTGCTCACCCCCCTCACTCTCACCCCTGCAGTGTTCATGACTCAGCATGCTTTGTTTATATTCTCCCCTGAGCTGATAAGGAGGTAAGGAACTCACTTTCTGGCAAAACCCCTTTAAGTTGAATTTGTATGTAAGTCAGAAAAGGTATATGTATTAAATGTAACTTCAGCACAAAGTGTTTTTTTTTGTTTTGGATAGTGCAGGGAAGGGTTTTTATATTTGTTTTTGTTGTCTGTGCCCCTGTTTAGAAGATTTCACCTTTTTTTTTTTTTTTTTAAACATTATGTGCTGCTGTGACGTGTTGGAACTTGTAGTTCCACAGCTACAATCTGCTGTGGAACATGGAACTACAAGTGCCAGCATGCCCCATAAGCCTCCATTTGTAACTAGTGGACGGATGTAAGTCGGAACAGTGTAAGTCGGGGACTGCCTGTACCCATTAAATGAATGGTTATTGAATGGAATCTCAGTTTTGCTTTGGAACGATCACGATGTCCTTTTTGAACAGTGCAATTTCACAGGGTCTTTGAAGGGTGGGGGGTGAACTGCACAGGAAGGTAGCCCATCTGGTCACCTCTGTACTGATATCGTGTTTTCAGGGGAAATTTCTTACCCTGTAAAAGCCCAGTTCACGTCTGCATTGCAGGAACCATTTGGAGCCTCCGGCCCAGATTCCATAAGGGAAGACGGAAAAAGTAGCGCAGCATGCAGCACTGTTTTTTCCGCTTAGATGACAGACAGCATGACAGAAACCAGATGGAGCCAGTTATAGTCAGTGGTGTCTGTTGGGCACGGTTGGTGCCCATCATGTAACTGATCAGGTGCCACTGATAAGTTTGTTTTCTGTTCCTATGACAGAACAGAACCATAGAAATCAAAATGTAAGTGTGGACCTAGCCAAGGTAATGGTGAGGAGGTGCATTTTCTATTGTGGTTTTCATGTAATTGCAAACTGGAGATCCTTGCAGATTACAAAAAAAACTAAAATGAAAGGGAATGTTTCATCACAAAATGACCAATTTTGTTTAACTCCTGTTTTTATGTTAAACACCTTCTTTAAAGGGGTTTTGCCACAAAGTAAAATTGACGTGGGAAGCTTGCAAATGAAATAAGCATTTTCAGCATTCATCATTATTAAAAAATTCTGCACCACTTTTGTTTTAGCTGCTCCTTTAGGCTAAGTTCACACGGTATAATTGTACGCCCCGCAATTATGACGGGACTTCGGAAGCTCGCGCCAATCATCGCGTACTTCCGCGGGACAGGGGGGCCGGCATCCCGCCGGCCCCATAGACGTTCATTACTAGCAGCGCGTATTCACCGCTAGTAATTAACATATCACTTATCTTCCCACGCGTCGTATTGTATGAGCGGGGAGAAGAGGCTTAATCCATAGTTCTCTGAGAACTGTGGATTACCGTAATGACTGGGGCTCATTTCGCTCAGATTGGAGCGCAGTACATAGCCTTAGTGATCCATTGTTTACAGCTTGTCTCAAGGTGATACTACCAGGACTGAGAGCTTCAGTCATGGTCGCACATGCTTAGACATCACCTCTCCTCTCAGGCAGCTACTGAGTGTTCAAATCCCAGATGCTGTCCTTCTACTCCTGTCCTCTTTAGTAATTAGTCAAACAGTGCAAATAAATTAAAAAAATAAACCTCACTCAGGTCTGTGGATTGATAAAGAGAAATTAAAATCCACAGGTTTGGTTCCTGCAGGGATTAGAACCGGGGACCCTTGTGTCTGGAGGCAAAAGCTTTACCTCTCAGCTACTCACAATGCTTTACATAAACAGACCTTTCTTTGACTAGAGAGAGGAAAGGCATGGTGATGTCATCCTGCTGGGTCACATGATCTGCAATTCAAACAATTAACACACACCCCTTCTGAGCCCACACAGCTGAAGAGCTGGATGCAGGAGGCATGAGATGAGATCGTGGCAAAACCCCCTTTAAGTCTCCTTGCGATCAGCACAGGCAGGATTATACTGAAAGGTGGCGCCAACGTGTTTAAATAACACAGGAGCCACCATTCACAATAGGAGATGGTCACGGCTCCTCCTCCCTGCACACGGAAATCTTCCCAGGTCACAGAACATGCCTGGAAAAATTTCTTATAGGAGTCAATGGGGGACTGATAATAGGCTCCTTTGCCCATGAAGCTGCTGTAAAGCATCTCTATAAATGTTGTTAATAGAAGCTGAGGCAAGATGGCTGCCCCCATAATTCTACACAGACAACAGAATTAAAAATTCTACAATCCGAAAAGAAAATATATATCAATATCTGGTTTAAATTGGTGGAAAAAAATGGCGATAGATTTCCTGTGTGTATTTAGCCGGACATGTAATTGTTGCTGTTTTTTATTTGTTTTACATGTAGTTACTCCAAAATACAGTTGAAAATGCATTAAAAAATCGTGCATAAATCACACACTTTTTACCTTTTGTTCACCATCTTTTTTTACCCCGTGTGAATCCAGCTTTGTTACAATTTTATATAACCCCTTAAGGAACCTTGACGCATGAGTTTTTCCCCCCACTCCCCCGCACAGCCGCCGGGTGTTGGCAGCTAATCGCTGCTAACACCCGGCCGTTACAGCGCGATCAGGCAGCGTCGCCCCCCCCCCCGCTGTTTAACCCGTCAGACACCCCGGCAAAGATGGCCGCGGCGTCTGAATGAATTACGATCGGTGCCCCCCACCGATCTTAAGGGTGCTCGGCATCGCCACAGCATAGCTGCAGCGATCCGACCCCCGGATATGGCAGCGGGGAGCCTTGAGAAGGCTCCTGTCACTTCCATGTCCTGGTTTGCAGACGGAAGTGGGGAAACCGCCATCTTGGTACAGTCTAATGCATCGCCTATGCAATGCATTAGACTGTATTGACAATTGCGCCACCTAGTGGTCAAGCACCATAGGTGGCCTCAATGTTAAAGTAAAAATAATAATAATAAAGTTTTACAGTACAAAAAAGTATTAAAAGTTCAAATCACCCCCCCCCCTTCTTCATTTTATAAATAAAAACAGTAAAATAGTTACACATATTTGGTATCACCACGTCTGAAAAAGTCCGATCTATAAAAATATAACTTCATTTATCCCGTACGCTGAACACCGTAGAAGAAAAAAATTCCAAACGCCAAAATTGCATTTTTTGGTCATTTTACGTCACATGGAATGGAATAAAAGTGATCAAAAAAGTCGCATGCATTCCAAACCGCTAGCGATAAAAAGTACACTTCAGCCCGCAACAAATGCCCCCTCACTGACGTCCGTAGGTGTTAGTACAAAAAAGTTATTGGTCGCACAAACTGGCGCCGCGGCGCAAATTTCTAAAATAGAAAAAGTTTGGAATTTTTTTACGCCACCAAAACATAACGGAACCCCTGCATGTTTGGTATTGCTGAATGCGTATCAACCTGTAGAATACAGATAACACCTTGTATTGACCAAAGATTGAACGCCGTAAAAGCAAAAACCCCCGCAAACATGGCGAAAATACTTTTTTTTCACAATCTGTCCCACTTGGAATTTTTTTGCGGTTTCCCAGTATATTCTAAAGTATAGTGAATAACACCACTAAAAATTACATCTTGTCCCGCAAAATAAAAGCCCTCATATGTCTATGCAGCTGGAAAAATAAAAAAGTTATGGCTCTGGGAAGGCGAGGAGGGAAAAACGAACGTGTCGCCCCAAAAAAAAAACAGCCGGGTCCTTAAGGGGTTAAAATGGTTTTCCAGCGCGACCACCTGCGCGGAAGAGCCACTGCAGGGAATGTGATCTTCATGGGAAACCCGTTGTCTCTGAAGAGTCTGGTAGATTGTCACTATAGTCAAAATGGTCAGATACCTGGTCATTATTAAAAGGACAAAGACTGCATCCAATAGAAATACACACGTTCTAGGTTCTTAATCTCAATTAAGTCAATGGTACAGATTAAACAAACTGAAGAAAACTGTTCTGCAACCGCTTTAAAGCAAATTAAAAATCCAGGAAATTTACGAAACAGATGCCTGAATATCTGTGATGACTTTGTGCATCTGGAAATATATCGGTCAAGTTGTAACCTGCTCAGAATGAGGGCCGGGAATACCATGCAGGTTAATTGGGAGGTCTGCTCTGGTGCGTGTGCCCGAATCGCCACAGTATAAGGCCCCATTCACGTTTCTTGCCTCAATCACTGGTATCTGTTGGTACCTGATGTACACTGTGGCACAACCATAAGAAGCTATAAAGCAAACGCAGTCTCTTTTGGATTTCCCTTGGCGTGTGCTTTGTGCCAAACACAAAGGGCCACATGTATGAAAACTCTCTAGGTCTAAAAGTCACTTTGTTGCCCATAGCAACCAATCAGCGCCCCTTTCATTTCATATAGTGTCTTGGAAAAAATGAGAGGGCGCTCTGATTGGTTGCTATGGGCAACAAAGTGACTTTTAGACCTAGACCGCTTTTATACATGTGGCCCGAAATGTTGGGCGAGTGTGTGGCAGGAGGTTAAATTGCTCTTTGATTGAGAAAAAAAAAATTGGTGCGACATGTTGGAAGTTTTGACCTGTGGCCATACAGGTGCTGAAATGAACACTGCTCTTTAGAGGGTGATTTCTCACCACATGGTTTCACTGAGTTTTAGCAGTTTTGCACTTACTGTCTCCTCAGGCTGTGGGTAGTTCTACAGCAGTGATTAGTATATTCAACTTCTAGCCAGCCATTTCTCTGACAGTGCAAGAGATTGCTTTATCTGTAATCTTGTTAGAGATGACAATGCTTTTCAGTCCTCACCGCACATGTACCTTTTGTTTAGTGAAGCTAATCTTGTTAGATATTAGTTTGTTGCCATCTCAGAAACGAAACCACGTGCACTTTAGAAATCGCACTCCTCACATGACTAAAGTAAAATCTATTGACCAATGTATTTAGAAAAAGTCTTTAACTGTCCCTATTATGTTGTAAACTAATCTTTGTAGTGAGAAAACTCCTTTAAAACAAAAGTGAAGTGCTGCACCACTTTTGCTTCTAATCTTCTCTCCTTATACAGCCACATGTGTAGTCTACAGGCTCTCTTTAGAGGGCATCTCAAAAATGAAGGGGCTAAGCACTCAGTTAAGCGCTTTTGCTCCTTTGTTTTCGCAATCCATGGGCTCTTGGAACCTGGACTCACTGATCAATCCTTAATATGTCAAAAGTTTTGAAGAGTAATAGATATCCATTATAGGGGTTTTGCCACAAATTCATTTCTTGCCTGTTTTGTCCAGCTTTGGCTTTCATGGTGCTCAAAAAGGGGCGTGTACGATTTGTTTGAACGGCATATCATGTGACCAAGCAGGTTGACATCACCATGCCTTTCTCCACAGTGTGCTCACTCTAGTCAAACAAAGGTCTGCTTAAGTAAAGCACTGCGAGAAGCTACAATGTAGCTGAGTGGTTAGCATGTCTGCCTTCCAACATAGAGGTCCTAGGTTCAAAGTCCTGCAGGAGCCACACGTGGATTTTTTTTTTTGTCTCAATGCACATACATTTTTTTTCATTTGCACAAATTACTGTTTTACGAATTACTAAGGAGTACAATGAAAACACCTGGGATTGAACACTCGGCAGGAAGTGTGTGTGATTACTAAACAGGGAAGAGACTGACAGTAGCTGCCTGAGAGGAGAGGTGATGTCTGAGCATGTGCGGCCAGAACTGAGCAACTCTCGTCACTGGTCGTGTCCCCTGGAGATGAGCTCTACACTATGGGAGGAGCTAAAACAAAAAATTCTGAATGGTGAAAATGTTTATTTTGATTTGCAAGCTTCCCGCATCAATTTTACTTTATGGCAAAACCCCTTTAATTCACATTTAGTTTAATTCTAAATAATGCTAATCCATGGGTAATGCTCACCAATTAGGATATAGAGGGACTCGCACCTTTCTTGAGAGCGAGCCCCCAAAAATGGAGGAGGGTTTGTACTTGGATTTTCTGTTTTATGCTACTTCCAAGCATGCTTGTCTGTACTCAAGACCTCACATGGAAATGAACAGAGAGGGCCGTGCAAGTTCGACCTCCTCTCTGTTCTCACGATAGGTGCAAGTATCTCTGGGGCCCACAACTATCAGACACTTATGAACTATCCTCGCTCACTAGGCCAGAAATATGAGATCCCCACTTTAATGCAGGGGTAGAATAATTGAGTAGAAGTAATAAGAAATGGCCTGGTAGCTACTACAGTATTCAAAAGAAAAAACACACCCTTAATTTTTTTTTATCTCAATGTACCATAAGTATACAGGGGTATGTTCACACGGCGTAATAGGGTGCTTACTGTACGCAGCGCAATATGCTGTGTGTGTTAGAAATACGCGCTGTCCAGTGGGTACTTCTAAGGCACGGAGGGGGCCCCATCTTATTGCATTATCATGTCACTTCTCTCCCCAATCGTATTGGTACTCCAGGAGATAGATGTACGCGGATCACTACCTAGCTAAAGATCTGCTGGGCGCATATCGGGCGTATTGAAGCGCAATTACACAGCGAAATGTGCCCCGCAATTATGCTTTGTGAACATACCCTATTAGGATCCCTTCCTATTCTAGACAAATTCATATCAAAACAATGCTAAAGCCATGTGAAGTCCTTTAGCTCATGTTTTCTGTTGAAGGCTTCCATATAAATATGATAGCTTTCACCACTTTTCCATATACATATAGACCTGTGGTTCCACTGAAGTTTCCTAAAATCGGGTAACGTTCCGGTATTCAAAAGTCTATAGTCTCCACCAAGTCGGAGTAGCGTATGAACTGATGGAAGAGCGGAGACTGCTTCCTAGATGTAGGTACAAGTAAGCAAACCTTATAAGTCCTAAGCCTTGAAAGTCACATGAGAAGATGGGGCAGCTTCCTTCAACAGGTACACACCTGCTGAGCGAGTCTCCATATGGGGGGAGCCTCCAGCCCCACTTAGTCATATTCTACTTGTAGAAAATGCCTTCCCAAGAGAAATAAATTGCTTTAAAAAGAAAGGTTGGAGTCAGTCAGCTTTGTATTGGGTCAGTAGGCTTCTCCCATACATGTCTCCTGTTTGGTGAGAACACTCGGTACTTTTCAGTCAATATTGTGTACAGTTTTGGGCACCAGTGCATAGGAAATACATTGTAGAGCTTGAACAGGTACAAAGGTGGCAACAAAAATAATAAAAGGACTGGGTGGACTACAAATACCCAAAACTTTAGCAATGTTAGGGTTATTTAAGTTTAGAGAAAAGACGGCTTCGGGGGGACATAATAAATATGTGTAAATATATTAAAGGTCAAAATCGAGATCTCTCCCAAGATTTATTTATACACAGGACTGTATCTAGAACAAGGGGGCATCCTCTATGTCTTGAGGAACGAAAGTTTCTATATAAACATAGAAAGGGATTCTTATACAGTAAGAGCAGTGAGACAATGGAATTCTCTGCAGAAGACACTTGTCATGGTGAATTCACTGACAGAGTTACAAAAATGGTTTGGAATCATTTCTGGACGTAAATAATATAACAAGTTATAGTGTCTAGGATTCAGGAGAGGGGTCATTGATTCCATGGATTTTTTCCGATTGCCAGATTGGAGTCGGAAGGAATTTTCCTAAAAGGAAGGAAAAAACCAATTGGTTTCTACTCATGGTTTTTTTTTTTGCTTCCTCTGGATCACACCTAGCACAACAGGCTGAACTGGATGACGTCTTGTCTTTTTTCGGCCTTACAAACTATGAAACTATGAAATCCTTCTAAGTGATATTATGGTGGATCCTGCGCTTCCGTCAAGCAGTGTTTCTACACTATCCTTTACGAGCACGTCACTGAACGGTAATTAAGTTTTTTTTTTTTTTTATGGGGGAAGACCAAGGGAAAATTTTCCAATTTCTATATCTGCTGGTTGCATACTTATCTGCACAATTTGGAATAGAAAATGAACCTCTTATGTCCCCAGTGTCCCTCACAAAGTGCTCATCGAGCTTATAACCCTTAAGGACCCTAGCCTGTTTTGGCCTTCCTGGACCCAGCCCTATTTTTTGAAATCTGGGCATATGTCACTTTTATGTGAGAATAACATTTTGACACTTTTACCTAGCCATGTGAATTCAGAGATTGTTTTCTCTGTGACACATGTGCTTATAAGTTGTAAGAATTTTTATCCTACAATCCTTATTTGTTTGTTGAAAAATAACAAAATTTCATGAAAATTTTGGAAAAATTTGCGATTTGAAAGTTGCTAGAATTCCTGCGTGCAAGACAGAAAATTATTCCCCACAAAATATTTATAACTAGCAATCTACCATATGTCCACTATATGTTGGCATCATTTTTTAATGTTCTATATTATTTTTTTTACTGACATAGTGGCTTAGGAATATAGTAGAAATTTCTCACATTTTCAATAAAATTTGCAATATACATTCTTTTAGGGACCACTCCCAGTTCTGACGTGGCCATTTGAGGGGCCTGCATGTTAGATACCCCCATAAGTGACACCATCTGAAAACTAACCCCTTAACAAATTTACAACACTATTTATGTAAGTTGATAACCCTTTAGAATTACACAGAAATTAAAATGCAAAGAGGAGGAGAAAATTTCAAAATTTCACTTATTTTGCAGAATTTTCAATATTTTATCCATTATTCACTGGAAAACAGTAAAGTGACATAAATGCACACTTAATATCTATTCCCCCAGGTCTGCCGTTATAGAGATATCCGCATATTGTGCCCTAGTGCCATAATTGGCTCCCCAAAAGCCCAGAATATGAGGATCACCTACTATACTCTGGGACTCATTTTCATACGATATTATTTAGGCGCCATTTCTGTTTTGGGGACCATCCTAAGTTGCTAAAACTAAATAAACTACCCCTAAATAGACCGCATATTGAAACAACTCCCCTTAAGTGAATATATCCAGGGGTGCATTGAGTATAAGACCCCCACACGTTATTTCACAAATTTTTTTTAGCATAAGGCTGTGAAAATTAAACAACATTCTTTTTTCCCAATATTTTGCAATTTAAAGCTTAAATGTTTCAGAAATACAAGGAATCCCTGGAAAAAAAAACACTAAAACTTTGTTTAAGCAATTTCTTCCACTTTCGGCAATACCCTACAGTGGTGTAAACTGCTTGTTTGGGCGCATGGCATGGCGTATAATGAGGGAGGCGCTATTTGGCTTTTGGAACGGCAGATTTTGGTGGGTCCATGTCGCATTTGCAAAGCCCCCAAGTTACAGAACAGGCGAAACCTTCCAGAAGTCCGCCCCATTTTTGGATTCACACAACCCACAGGGATCTCAACTAGGGGGTACTGACATTTTTGTATCACTGGTTGGTTCACATAGCTTTTTTTTTAGCATTGGCATGAAAATGTGGGAAAAACTCAGTTCCTCATTGTTTATTGAGTTTTCAATTTACAGCATTCGCCGTGCAGTGTAAATGATATTTGAAAAATATACTATGGTGGTCGTACACTTACAATGATATAGATTATTAATATAGTTTTTTTTCGTTTTATACTTATTACACAGTAGAAATACTTCTATAAAAAATTGCGTTTTATGTTGTCCTATCTGACAGCCATAACTTTTTTATTTGCTGTGTGCATACTGTGTAAGGGCTTGTTTTTCGGGATGAGTTGAAGTTTTATTGGTTCCATTAAGCGGTGCATATTATGCTATGTTCACTTTTTATTAAGGTTTTTGTGAGATGTTTTGAAACAAAAAACAGCAAACATGTATGATATTTAGTTTTATTTTTATAGCGTCACTGTACGGGAAATAAACAATGGTAGCTTTACTCACAGGTCATACGATACACCGAAACCCAATTTTGTATATTTATTTATGCTTTACTGCTTTTTATACAATAAAAAACACTTTTATTCACCAGAGAAAATCGTTTTGCATCGCATAGTCCCGAGATCCCTAACTTATAAATTTTTTCAGTGCTTGGAGCTGTGTAGGGAATTTGTTTTTTGCAATGAAGAGTTGAACGTCTTAATTAGTATCATTTTGGGGGGACAGGCATTTTGATCGCTTTTAAATCCATTTTTTGGAGCCCAGGGTGAAGAAACAATACTGCAAATCCTAGTAGTTTTTTTTATTTTATTTTTACAGTGCACCACCATTCAGTATCCGTGATAAGTTAGGCTTACCTTTAGGTCGCTACGATTATGTCGATACCCTAATTAAATAGTTATTTTTATAAGCTGAAGCACAGTTAAAAAAAAAAGAAAATTGGTTTTTTAGTGAGTAAAACAATATTTAATCTTCGCTATCTTTCTGAGAGCTATACATTTTTTTATTTTTCCGTATACAGACTGTATGAGGACTTTTTTTTTGCGTGGATGAACTGACGATTTAATTGTAAAATCTTTGGCGTTCTAGGAGTTTTTTTTGATCGCTTATTTTATTCCATCTTATGTCTTCGGGATGAACATAATCTTAATTCTGTGATTGTATTTTTTTTTTTTTTTTTTACAGCGTTCACCGTACGGGTAATTAACATGACAGATTTATAGGGCAGGTTGTTACTCACGCGGCGATACCAAATATGGGTACTTTATTTATTTTTTGATCATTTTTGGGGCGATTGGCTTTGTAAAGGGGACACGGGCGGTGTACGTATTTTTTATTTTATTTTATGTTTGTGTTTTACATGTTTATCACATTTTTTACTTTTTCACGTTATTTTTTTTACTTTTCCCCATATGTGATTTTGAATGAAGATCTTTAGATCACTCATACAATAGGAATCAGATACCTAGCTTAGTTGCTAAGAACTGGTTCCTATTACAACTGTCAGTCACGATGCCGGGCGTGCCCACAGGGCACGGCCGGGCTTCGTGACTTCACAGACAACCCTGAAGGCAATCGTCTGCCTTCCGTGCTGTCTGTCAAGGGCAGAGCTGCAAACGGATCGCCCGATCCGTTGCGCAGCTTGCCGCCGACATACGCAGTAGGAGCGAACACTCCTGCTCACTCTTAAATTATTGCGACCCGATCGTCGCGATAATTAAGGGGTTAACCGCCCCCCCCCCCCCCCCGCCCCCGGAGCGATCCCGGGTCGGGGCCTACCGATGCGGGAATATCAGTCTGTATATACATCGACACCCCCGCTCCGATAGCGCGAACACTGCCTTAAGTTCGCGTCTATCCCTCTGGACGTATCAACTTCCATGAGCTTGAACCCCCAAACCACCTGGACGTATGGATACGGCCAAGGTCGTGAAGGGGTTAAGATATATTCACACAGGGCAGAAGATTCTGTGGCTCAAATGCCTTTGTTCAGTTTAATGGAGCTAACTCGCTCCCCGAAATATCTGCAACAGCTGTGTGTTCCCTTGGGCCATGTCTACACAGCAATGTTAAAATGCTGTCCAAAATCCAACGGCATTTTAAGATTGCTGGATCGCAGTTTTTGGTGCAGATTTGCGCCAAAACCGCAGTCTGTTTTCGGCATTGCCGCCAGCCCCGTACATTGATCATATGGAAATCCGGCGCCATAGGTGACCTGTTTTAAAAGCCGCTGGAATCAGCATAGACGCAGATTTCCAATACAACGTTGTGGTTGATTGTAGTGACCACTAGAAGGCGCTTGCTTCATTCTGTTATACTTTGAATTTAGACCTTGTTCACGTGATGTTTCTTCTCTGCGTTTAGTGTGTGTCAGGAAAGCTGCCAAATTATGCACTAAACGTGTATATAGGGTTACATTAGCCCAACAGAGGGTTGTCCTTGTGGTTCATGTTAGTGTCCCAAGAAAAAGGGAGCAAGGAGTAGTCAAGTAGAATACTTTTTTTCTGTATATGGGATCCTGTTTAAATACAAATCTATTTAGTGAGGCCAAAAAGAGGATGTGAACGAAGAATTGGTTGTAAAATGGTTTATGGAAAGCTGCCTCTCTCTGCAGCCGGCCAGAGTGTTTTTTAATTCCATGTCTATGCAGGAGATTTGGAGCGCTGGATCAGGAAAATAGAGCACCAAAGCTATTAAAGATACATTAAAGGGGTTTGCTCATCTCAATGATTAGCTTTTAAAGGGGTTTTCTTGCTACAAAGATCATGCCTATAATGATGGGGACAGTAAGGCTATGTTCACACGGCATAATTGCAGGGCCCGCCAGCCCCACAGACATTCATTACTAGCGGCGCGTATTCCTCGCTAGTAATTGACATGTCACTTATCTCCCCCCTCGCGCGTATTGTCCGAGCGGGTAGAGAGACGTAATCAATTTCTCCTGAGAACTTTGGATTACCATAATGACAGGATTTATCTCGCTCCTAATTATGCAGTACCGGGCCGAAATAGTCCAGTTAACCGTGTGAACTATAGACTAAAAAAAAGCACTTGCAATAGTTAACATTACCTAAATCACTTATATAGCCAGATATGATCTTAATTCTGGTGCATCTATAGCGATTTCTGGGGCAGGTGGTTAGGCCACACCCCCTTTTGTGATTGGCTGACTTTCATTCAGCCTGTTCGGACACGCCATCTGTGCTGTGATTGGTCTCCTGCACTCTTGAGTTACACCCTTCTTAGTTGTGAAAATGAAAGTGAAACGAGCTCCCTTTGAAATGGCTGCTGTCTGATATAATAAATGCTGTTTCGGCTCCTCTCTATGCCCCTTCTCCCAGTATTAGTTCTATGTAATGGATCTTGGCAATTACTGAGTCTGCTAGATTCACTCTCCCCTCATATAACACAGCCTTATACACTGCTCCCTCCCCCCCATATAACAGCCTTATACAGTCTGCTCTACCTCCTGCCTGATAACAGAAAGGGTGGCAGCGTGCCTTTCTCATATTTGTTTAATCAGTTCAGGCTCTGTATGACTGCTTACAGCAATGCAGGTGTTCTGGTTACAAGGAGCTTGGCAGGATTTGACAGCTCTGCAAGGATGAGAACTGACCATTGCAGGAGGTCTTCAGAGCTGTGACATTCTCTCCCTTCCCCTACTCACACAGAATGATGTCACCAGTCTTCAGTGAGGAGAGACGCCTCCTGGAAGAGATGTACCTCCCTGGATTTGAAGCTGTAACAGATAGAAACAGCTGCAGTCTGCGAAAGCGTTTAGTGATAAAACTCCTTTAACATGTAGGGAGAGGTAGATGAAGGCCCTTACCAAATACATTGCTCTTTTTATTTATTTTTTGGCTCAGGAGATAAGGATTAGAGCACACAAGTTTCTCTAGACAATCGGCAACCTCTTTTTCCTCTGTCTCTTATCTGATTGATCCAAGCTGCCATCAGTTTGACCATGGTGAGTCCCTCCCTGCAGAGTCTAATCGCTGGCACTGTGAGTATGTTACCGAACTCTGCTACAACTTTCACCCTTTAGAGCTCTGCAGCCTTGTGCACTACAATATATAAATCTCCTGCAGTCATGTCACTGTAACAGGAATAGCTAGGAGTAGCAGAGCTGATATGACATTCACTACCACCCACAGTCTGACCAGGAAGTGCGACTCTGAAGCTGCCTGTGGCTCTGTGAAAAAATGCATGGTGAGAGAACCCCTTTAAGAAATTAGTTGTCATAGAAATGTAATCCTAAGGTTTAGTGTAAATGAAAGATATTAATGTGACATTTTAATGTAGATTCCACATTAAAATCTACATGCAGACAGAGACCCATTCATTTGAATGGGCAATCCATGCTGTAGTTCACACTTTCAGATCTGTGGTGTGGAGAAAACAAATTGAACATGTCTATACTTTGAAGTAGATCCTTCCTGAATCCTGCTTTTAGCAGGCGTGAAGCTGTTTTATCCCCTATTAAAAAGGTAAACCTTGCATCCTAAAGCTGAGGTGAAACGGCTCTGCAAATATTAATCATCGTAGTTATCCGACCTAATTGTCCGGTTTTGTGTGCCGAGCCACGCCGCTGGGGAGGGGGCTGCTTTTCTCCGCGATGAAGCAAAAAAAGCCCTCCCCCTTCACTTTCACTTGTTCATATCCTCCGAAAAACCTGACTGAAAGAATGTTGCATGTAGATTCTTTTTAGGTCGCCCGCGGGTCGAAAACCTGTGCATTGGGACTGCTGTGCACTGTTTTCCATAAGCCACACTGTGCTCATTTCTCGGCCGTTTTCATGTGTCCATGCAATACCCAAACTGCCTGAAAAACCGGCCGAAAACCCGTGCCGTGGGGACAAGCCCTGAAACTGTGTTCACAATGCGGTTTTCATCTGCATCAAAAAAGCGAGCGATAAAAATCGCGTTTTTTAACCCCCTTGATGATGCAGCAATTTTAGGGTTTTTGGGGTTATTTATTCTATCCACCTAAACCAATAACTTTTATTTTTCAGTTTGCATAATCATAAGGGTTTGTTTTTGGTGGGAAAAGATGTACTCGTTAATGGTGCCACTGACCGTACCATATAATGTACTGGAAAACCTCCCCAAAAATTTCTGCACGGTGGAATGTGAAAATTTACATTTAACGCAATTGCTCCGTTTTTGTTCAGTTTACTTTGTATAGAGTTCACGGTTTGGTATAAATGATAACTGTTCTCTGTATTCCGCCGTTTGGAACAATTCTAATGATGACAAACTTTTAGAGTTTACTTTGTTTTTGTATGTTTACATTTTTTTTTTTTTTCTATTTGCGCTGTAGCATTTCCTGTGACCAATCATTTTTTTTGTTTTTATGAAGCCCTAAATGAGGGATCATTTTTGGCAGACAGAATTATATTTTTGGGGGGTAAGGAAAGGAAAAAAGACATTTTTACAGCTCACCTGTTGAGTGAACACTCACCAAAAGGATATGTTGAAAGCCTTGGGGCAGCACAAGGTTAACAAAAGGAAAAATGTCAGCATCTCCAACATGGTTACAAAAGATGTAAAAACCCAGCTTGATTCTAACCATTAGGGCGCGTTCCCACTGCACAGGACAAATACCGGCCGGTACTTGTCCTGTTTTGCGCCCGTCCCCACGGCCGCGGGGGCGACGGCTTTTCTCCGTGATGAGCAGAGAACAGCCCTCCCCCCTCCCATTGAGAAGCACATCTTCCGTCGGGAAACCGGACGGAAGATTGTGCTTCTACAATGTTTTACCTGCTGCACAGGTTTTGCATAGAGCACCATTGTGCTCATTTTCGGCCGGTTTTTCAGGCGGTCTGAAAAACCGCAAACCGGCTGAAAAACCGTCTGAAAACCCGTGCCGTGGGGACATGCCCTTAAAATCTCAAAACAGCGGGAGTGTCTCACTTTTGCCTTTCAAGCCATGCGGCTCTTAGCCATTTTGGGTACATGCATCTTTTTTGATTACTTCTATAGCAAGTTTTTGAGGACACAAAATGACCAAGAAACGCAATTTTGGTATTAAGATTTTTTTCCCTCTGCTGTGTTATATTTTAATAAGCCAGGCTTTTACAGATGTGATGTCAGTTATGTTCATCTTATTTTTCCAATCTGTAAAATAGGAAAAGGGGCAGCTCTGGAAGCCTGCGGGTATGTTCACACGGCGTAATTACGGCGCGCATTTCGTTGCATATTTGTGCTTTATACGCGGTGAAATGCGCACCACAATTACAGTAATTTCATGCCGCCACTGTGTAAATTTACGCCACAGGGCGGGAAAGGGTTAATCGGCCCCAATTTTCACCTTGGTCTCAAATTAGAATTTGTTACAACACCTGCTTTCATTTAAATTCACTTGAAAAATGCAACAAAAACACAATGTATGAAGCGGCTTAAAGGTCTTCTCCTGCTCTTTAAAGTTGATTGCATAATAGTAGGGTGAAAATACACAAGCCTTCAGCCACATGTGACTACCAATGGCCATGTGAGTTTGCCAGCACCAATTGAAAAACTTGTGGGGCCTTGGCGGGGCCCTGCTTGCGGGCTTGGCCTTGGCGGCGGCTGCATGCGGGCTTGGCCATTGGCGGCGGCTGCATGCGGGCTTGGCCTTGGCGCGGGGCTGGGGGGGGCTTGGCCCATTGGGGGCGGCTGCATGGGGTTTGGGTTTTTGGGCGGCGGCTGCAGGGGGGCTTGGCCTTGGGGGGGGCCTGAGCGGGCTTGGCCTTTGGGCGGCGGCTGCATGCGGGTTTGGCCCTTTGGGCGGCGGTCATGCGGGTTTTGGCCTTTGGCGCGGCTGCTGGGGTTGGCCTTGGCGGCGGTGCATGCGGGTTGGCCATTGGGGGGGCTGCATGGGGGTTTGGGCCCTTTTGGCGGGGGGGTGCTGCGGGCTTGGCCATTGGCGGCGGTCCCCAAATGGGGCTTGGCCCTTTGGGGCGGCTGCTTGGGGGCTTGGCCTTGGGGCGGCTGCATGCGGGTTGGCCATTGGCGGCGGTCATGGGGCTTGGCCGGGCGGCCGGCTGCAGCGGGCGGGGTTTCGACCACAGGTGGCTAAGTATGTGTTTTTCCCCCTTAGTTCGGTTCGGGTATACTCTGGGCACCCCATGTCTCCTTGTTAGCACAAATTGCATTTTAGCAGCAGCTTTATTTTTTTGCCGGGTTCTTTTCCTTGAATAAACAAAGTTGCAGTAAACTGCTCGCTGCAGGGGGACAAAAAAACGACGAAAACCAAATAAAAAAAACTTTCTAAAACGGGGGGGTTTTGTCATTTTTTGCCGCGTTTTGAGCTCGTTTTTGAGCTTTTTTTTTTTTGCAGAATAGCGATTGTAAAAAAAAAAAAAAAAAGCTGAAAAAAGGAAATTTTTTTGGGGAAAGGAAACCGGCCATAAATCCCAAAAGTCATTTTATTCCTTCTTTTTTTGCAAAAGGGTTTCCCCAAAAAAACAGAAAAAAAAAAGGCTCTGTGGAGACGAAAACCCTTTTTACAATGAATTCCCTTTGGGCTATTTTTAGTCCTTTTTTAGGTTTTTTAAAAAAAATAAATGCGAAAAAAAAGGAATTTTTTTTGTGCAGTGGGAAAATAGCCTTAATAAAAAGGGGCGCCACTCTTTAAAAGTTGGAGCTTTTCCGGAAAAACAAAAAGTGGAAACAGTGAGCTGGGGAAATGCTTGTTCCCGGCTATTTGCTGGCCCCTATGTCACTAATGAACCAAAGTTGAAAACCCGGAGCCACTTACAGTCCTGAAGATCACGTACCAACCTGTACCGATGAGAGGCTCCTTTACATTTTGGCCATTTGGACACTTCATGTGGATAAGATCATTTCGGCCAAGTTTTTCTTACTGCAGATATTTTTGTGCTAGCAAATGCAAAGCAATATTCTGCAAATATTTCTAGAATTAGAAGTAAAATGAATTCTTCGATCATGGTTTTCCCTTCATATGATCTATGAATGTGACAAACTGCTCCGTGTACATGGAAGGCCTGGGGATGTGGGAGCGCTTGTCCAACTCATTGAGACTTGGGGGGGGGGGGCTTTGTACTTTTTTTGGTTTCCTTTGGGGGAAAATTGTGAAATCATTTTGCACGTTTGAGTCCTTTTTGAATCTCCGAAATTGGTGGGAGGAAAAGCGAGAAACTGTGTGAAAAGAGGGGTAAGATTTTAGTAACTAGGGTGAATAAGTACTTTGCACGTGATTTTCTTTTTAAAAAAGGGAGGTTTTTTTTTAATCTGGTTTTAAAATTTGGGCCACGTTGTAATGAGGGTTTTCAGCTGGATGATTTAAATTTAAGGGGGATAACTGGCCGAATGTTTTGTAAGATCCTAAATGGGAGAATTAAGGAGGCATTAAGCTCGGGTGTCATCTGGGGGATGGTTTTTGACTGTTTGTTACGGCCATCAACTTGATGTTTCGGATTGGGGTTCTTGTTATTTAGGCCCGCGTGTCAAAACGCCCTTGTACCCGGGGGCCTTTTGC